>JASAND010004498.1:0-61525 GCA_030248195.1 Trissonchulus latispiculum
TGGCTAATTTTAATTTTATCCTACTAATCCTGTGGACCGCGGCGGGGGCGCGCGCTTTCAAAAGAGGGGGTATTTTGTGGAAATTTCCTTGTTTGCAAGTTTGAACTTCGGAACAAATATGCAAATTAGAAATTCGGTATTTATGCAAATTAGTTATGACAATATTTAATGGAGGGAATTTTCGTCATTTTTGGTCACTTTCGAATGAATCTAAACTCATCATCAAGGAGGACCTCCGGATCAGAAGTCAAAGGTTAGAGGTTGGTTATGGGGGGTTTGGGATAAATTATATTGTACACGGTCAGTTTTGTTCTTTATTTGTATGAAATTCTGATGTCTTCAAATAAATTCAGTTTTGTTAGACTTTTATTGTTAGCTTCAAAATCACACACTCATTACGATCTTGCAATCTTTCATCTTTTACCGAATTTTCATACAAGCAATCTCTTTCTTCTTCCACCAAATATCTCACACAGGCTAGGGACCAAACAATGGGCACTGCAAAGCTACCTAAGATCAACTTGCCCACATTTTCGGGGGACAGATTAGAGTGGTGTAATTTTTGGGAGTCTTTCAAAATTAATGTGGACTCTCAGGAGCGTTTGCAGAGCAAGCAAAAATTAGACTAGCTATACCAGTCCCTTTCAGGTGCGGCCTATGATAAGGTGAAGGGCCTTGGGCTGCGTGGCGAAAACTACCAGGAAGCAGTGAAGATTTTGAATGACGAATACGGCAAACCGCAGGACCTGATCGAGGCGAAGATCAAACAGCTGCAGAATCTTCCCATGGTGAAGGAAAATGGCTGCAACCTGGAACGTATTGCAGACGAAGTTCGAGCTGCTGCTTCATCATTGCTGAAGCTTGAGGTTCCACAGGGGGGGGGCTAGACTTTCAGGTGTTTTCCCTCAGCCAAAAACTGCCTGTAGGTCTTCTCAGTGAAATCAAGCGACTAAGCGTCCTGAGAGGCACGAGCAATGACAGGTGGACAATGAAAGAGTTTCTTCAGCTGCTCTTAGATCTGGAGATACTGGTCCCAACTAAGCAGGGTAACAAAGGGAAAACTGAATCTAAGGAGGTTAAGAGTGAACAAACGCCAGCTTTGCAAGGAGAGGCAACTCCTACAGCTGCCGCGTTCTTGCAAGCAACCAATAAAAAGCGGGCTGATCGGAGTTGTGTGTTTTGTGGCAAATCTGGCCATTTTTCTGATGATTGATCTGTTGTTTTCGATGTGTCGAAGCGAAAGGATGTGCTGGTCAAAGAAGGCCGATGCTTTAGATGCTTGAGCAAGAACACATGGCGAAGGATTGTCAGCGACAAAGGAAACGCTTCCATTGCAAAGCCTCAGGTCATCTCTCAAGTCTCTGCAGTAAGAAGAGAAAGCCCCACCAAGGAAGCCAACAGGTTGCTTTTTCGGAAGAATCTGAAGAAAGCCCAGATCTTTCTCAATTCCAGACATTCTTGGCAGACCGGATGCGTCGGATGGTATTGTAATGGCCACATGCACTACTACGGTTGTTGATCCTTACACGGGACAGAGTCAGTCTATGATGGTCTATCTCGACGGTGGTGCACGATATACAAGCATTGACAGATCCTCAGCACAACAACTGAAGCTGAAATCGATACGACAAGTGACACTAAAGACGGCCAGATTCAATTCCTCAAAAACAGAAAAGGTTCATGCAGAGGTGGGTCGCCTGTGCATCAAGGGGGAGGGTGACCTCAAAATGGACATCTTTGCGTATTCGGTTCCCAACATGGGTCTCCTTTGCCGATTTATCCTGTGAAGTTTAGTGAAGAGGCTTGGAAGAAAATCAAACCACTGAAACCGAAAAACAGACCTCCCATGACACAACAAAATCGGAAGATAGATATCTTGCTGGGGATGGTCCATTGGAATGATGTCATGGGTCCTCGGGTCTGTAGGCCACTTGCGGTTGATGCTCAGTTGACGGTATTCTGTACTCCACTTGGCGCTATTCTTGCTGGCAACTCATTGCTGAATAATACCAACAGCCGATCCACTGTCGTCCACACGATGTGTGTTCAGGTGAGGACTGACCTATCAAATCTTTGGAGTATGGAAACGATTGGAATACGGGAGGTTGAAGATGCACCAAAGTCTTCGGATGGAAACTTGCTGAGGAAGTTCAAAGAGACGACAGTCTACAAAGATGGTAGCTATTTTGTCAGATGGCCGTGGAAATCAGAGTCGCCAGAAATAGCCACCAATTTTGGTCAAGCTAAGCATAGATTGCAGAGGACACTCAACACGCTTTGCGTGGATGAGACAAAGTTGGGCAACCTCAATGACTACAACAACATTATAAGAGATCAACTAGAGAAAGGCGTCATCGAGCCAGTTCAAAAGAAGGAAGAGGATGCTACGGTCGTACATTATATATTACATTTTCCTCATATCTGCAGTGATCGGGAAACTACAAAAGTCAGGAATGTGTACGATGCCAGTGCAAAAACGAAACCTCATGGCATTTCTTTGAACGATTTGATGTTCGTTGGCAAGAACTATCTCGAAGATTTGGTTGGGTTGCTGCTACGTTTTCGTTTGGGGAAGGTTGATATTTCATCCAATGTTGAAAAGGCCTTCCTTCAGATTGGTCTACGTGAGATGGACCGTGACAGTACCCGTTTCCTCTGGTTGAAGAACCCAGCCCAGAAATCATTGGAGGACAACCTTCAGATTTATAGATTCACTAGGATCCCTTCTGGGGTTTTCGCGTCTCCCTACCTCCTTGGGGCGACAATTAACCTGCTCTTGGATATGAATCCCGGAATGGTCTCAGAGAAAGTGCGAGGAAACATTTACATGGACAATGTTTTTCGTAGTGGAGACAACTTAGAGGAAGCCAAGCTGCTTTACAAGGAAGCCAAAGGATTGTTCCGGCGAGGATCAATGAATCTGCGGGAGTGGATTTCAAATAACGAAGACTTCATAACCATCTTCCGGAAGAAGACAAGATGAAGAAGAGCATGACGAAGGTACTCGGTGTCGTTTGGGATACAAAAACCGACTGTTTGAGCATTCGTCACAATCCAGAAGACCCACTGCTACCTGTCACCAAAAGAACCATCTTGCATGGAATAGCTAGAGTCTTTGATCCCCTGGGGCTCATCAGTCCGGTATCAATCCTATGTAAGATATTGCTACAAGAGTTGTGGCAACAAGGGAAGGCTTGGGATGATTCAGTTGCAGATGATCACCAAAAACGATGGAAAGCAATACTCAACTCCATAAGTCAAGCCACCAAACTCCAGTTCAGTAGAAGTGTTGGAACTAACTGCGGCAATCTTTGGTTGACTTGTTTCAGTGAAGCCAGCCAGAGTTTCACCGATCAACCCGGTCATCACTCCACCACGACTGGAACTTATGGCTGTACTACTGGGATGTCGATACTGAAATTTGCGAAGAAGGAACTTCGGGTCAAAATCGAGGGAATGATGCTGTGGACCGATTCGCAAATTGTCCTCAACTGGTTACATTCCTCGAAGGCACTAGAACCATTTATTCAACGAAGAGCTCAAGAGATTGTGACTGGGAAAGACATAGATTTGTCGTACGTCTCAACGAAGGAAAATCCGGCCGATATTGCCTCAAGAGGTGGGTCGCTAAAAGAGATCATTAATTCTAATTGGTTCACAGGTCCATCTTGGTTGCTAAAATTGTAACAGCTGGCCAAAGTGGACTTCGAAGAAGGCGGAGATTCCTCAGAGAGAATCTCACTCAGATGAGTTGCCTACAACAACTGGAAATCTCCTACAGCTGCTTGAAATGGACGAGCAAATATGCCCATTTGGGATGGATCCTTCAAAGTACTCAACCCTCAAAAAGCTGCTCCGAGTTACAGAATACTGTATGAAATTCATTCGGGTGACAAGACAGAAACGGAAAATCTACAATGGACTAAGTGCCGAAGAAGTTATGGCCGCAAGGGAGTTGTGGGTTCGAAGCGTACAGCAAACATATTTTCAAGAAGAATTAGCTGCTTTGAAAGAAGGAAAGCTAACAAAACTTTCACGACAGCTGGACTTGTTTCTTGATGATGGCCTAATACGCTGTGGGGGAAGGCTTGCTCATGCGAAAATTTCTAATAACGTCAAGTTTCCATACTTGCTACCAAAAGCAAGTGTTTTCACTCATCTGGTGATAGACAACGCCCATAAAAATGTTTTCCATTTTGGTAAGAGAATCACATTAGCCGAAATTAGGCAGACATACTGGATATCTCATGGACTTGCAACCGTGGGGAAACGGATCCGAATTTGCGCCATCTGCAGAAGGTGTGAAGGCGGTCCTTTCCGAACTTCGAGAATGCGAAATCTTCCACCATCAAGAGTAAACAGGTCTGTTGCCTTTGCACATACGGGCATGGATTATTTGGGACCTCTACTCATCAAGCCTGAGCTGAAAGGAGCAGCATACGAAAAACGGTGAATAGCAATCTTTACTTGTTATGTTTCAAGAGCTGTTCACTTGGAATTGATCAAGGACTGCACTGCGGATGCAGCTGTCAATGCTATCAGAAGATTTGTTTGCACGAAGGGGATGTCCAGAATAAACTCTACGGACAACGCCACACAGTTTCTGAAGGCATCTAACGTTTTGAAGGCGATTTGGGATGACAAAATTGGAGAAGCTACATACGCTGAATTGGTAAAACTGTTTGCGAACAAGGAGATAGTTTGGAAGAACAATACCGGAAAGATCACCATGGGCAGGTGGCTTTTATGAAAGACTGGTAGCTCTGGTGAAGCGAGCTTTGAAGAAATCTCTATGGAGAGCAAGTGTAAGTGAGGAGGTGTTGACTACATTGCTAACAGAAATTGAAGGTGTAATTAACTCTCTACCTTTGACTACTACAGGATGTGACATAAAAGATACAACAGTCCTCGCCCTGGCTGTGTTCCTTTCTCCAAGTGTAAACTTGGCCCTACCGCTCTCTGGAGAGGATGCCAACGATCCAGATTATACGAGCCAGGCAAAGAAAACCCTACTTCAAGAATATAAGAAGGGATTGAGAAAACTCGACTAATGTTGGAAAGTGTGGCAATCTCTGTATCTGCAGGAGCTGAAGGAGTCACACAAGTTCTGGTTCATATCAACAAAGGGAGAAGTTCCCAGGAAACCCTACGTGAACGAGGTAGTCCTGTTGAAGGACAACACTCCAAGGGTCTCTTGGAAACTAGCCAAGGTAAAAAGTCTTCTGACATCCGAAGACGGAGAGGTCAGATACGTCCAACTGGAGCTAGCAAACGGTGGTGTAACCCGAAGAGGAACGAGAGATATCATTCCTCTGGAGCTAGCCATGGAAGATGTCAAAGATGCAGATAACTTTGCCTTTGTAGTAACTGACATGCTTGATGAAGCCAAAGACTCCTCCTGTATCAAATTACGGACATTGGGATGCCGCTACCAGGCATCTCCGATGCTCCCAGTGGGATGCCGCTGTCAGGCATCTCCGATGCTCCCAGTGGGATGCCGTTACCAGGCATCTCCGATGCTCCCAGTGGGATGCCGCTACTAGGCATCTCCGATGCTAACAGTGGGGTGTCGCTACCAGGCATCTCCGATGCTAACAGTGGGGTGTCGCTACCAGGCATCTCCGATGCTCCCAGTGGGATGCCGCTATCAGGCATCTCCGATGCTCCCAGTGGGGTGCCGCTACCAGGCATCTCCGATGCTCCCAGTGGGATGCCGCTACTAGGCATCTCCGATACTAACAGTGGGGTGTCGCTACCAGGCATCTCCGATGCTAACAGTGGGGTGTCGCTACCAGGCATCTCCGATGCTCCTAGTGGGATGCCGCTACTAGGCATCTCCGATGCTAACAGTGGGGTGTCGCTACCAGGCATCTCCGATGCTCCCAGTGGGATGCCGCTACAGGCATCTCCGATGCTAACAGTGGGGTGTCGCTACCAGGCATCTCCGATGCTCCCAGTGGGGTTGATGCTTCCACCAGCAAAGGCGATATGCAATAACAAGGGGCGGGGAGAATGTCATGAAGAATATATCTCATATATAACTCTGAAGCTTATACTACTTAAAAATATAATATTTTAGTATAGTTATCTTTGATCCGTCACTTTGTGTGTTTGCATCAATATACTACATACGTGTTCAAGCTGGATAGCACATCTGTCAGTTTCTAAATGACAGTAGTCATCAGCACGTATTTCTATGGCTGCTGAATAAAATCCGTTGCAGCATGGTGTAGCATAGGCATAAACATTTACAGTCATTATCTGCTATCCTTATTTATGTTGAAATATCTAAAGTCCAAGCTATCTTTAAGTTAAGTACATCGTGAATAGTCGGATTACGTAACTAATCTAATCTTGGCTAACCCTTCATAAACAGCACCCATGGTGTTCCATTCTTTCGCATCTATATTATCTTCAGGCGTGTGTACTTAGGCTAAACAAAGCCACACACGCAGCTATGAAACTTCTTGATTCATTTTCTCTGGCTATTAGATCCCCATCTTTGTTTAGAGTTCTGTGTAGGTAAAACCTTCTATTAATTAATGCAGTGTCCTTGCCATATTGCACGTGAACCTTCTGGGCTAATTAAGCAGAAACTGCTATTTATTCAATGATAATCTAGAGGCCCGCCCAGTTGTAGCAATCCCTTTTGTTAAGCCTTTAATTGAACTTAGCTAGCCATAATTGCTAATACAATAGTGTTATGCTAATGCTGAAACTGAAAATTTAAAGTAACCTAAACAAAAAGCAAAATTACGTAATTTTGTTCTGTTTTGTTTTGAAATTTTGCGAAGTTCTCGGGGTTTCATAAGTTCAGATACAGCTAAAATTTTCGCACATTTTTGCAACAACAACAGCATACAACTCTCAAACATCAGAACCGACGTAAGTGTCAGATTGTCAAAAATTGCATAATCAACAATGAAGAAAAGACAACATTATATTTCCTTGTCTGCAAGCAAGCTGTGTTATAGCTTTGTGGTTCAATTGGTGCGTGGAGAGTAACTGACTGAACAAATCCGCCCCCTCAATTTTAGTTCTTCAAACCTTCGATCAAAACACCTAATTTCATTTCATCATCTTTCTACTGTAAATTTCATTCTTTTTTCGTTTGTTTTTTCTGTTCCAATGGATTTCAGCCTTCTGCATGACTTTGTTTGATATTACTCGGGTACTGCAAACTTAATCTCATTGAACTTCTGCTCAGCTGTGTGCCCTAAAGTGAATGCCAATCCACTGCTGTCATAATGAACTATTTTTTCGGACTAAAGTTGATGAATTATCAATTTATTCCGTCCCCATAGGTCTCCCAACTTTTCTATGAAAATGTTACGAAAGCATCCATATTTCATCAGAGCTCTCCTCATTTTCCTGTCTTCCTAAGCATGAAGAAATTTCATTTTTGCCCTTCCGCGTGACAGACTCAAAAGCGTTCTGACTTTAATCACCAACAATCACTTTGTCACATTTTGTTCAGCTCTTTTTTGACCAACTTTTTCATCTACAAAGGAATAATGTCCCTTTTGGAGTTTTGGAGTTTGCTCTTTCCCAGAAAAAGTTTTCTGGTATTAAAAGGGTGATAAAACCCAGCAATTAGTCTAGAATCAAACAATCGTCAAATTATTTTCTAATTTGGCCTCAATTCATCACCAAATTTGCAGTGGCTGAGCTTGGTTGTTTGACTTTTAAACTTTATCAAAAAATTTAGATTGATGCCCCGGCTTGCTGTCCCTTAAAATTTCAGACCATGCAAAACATTGCTGACGACTTTACGCTACGAAGCAGCAAAACTGGAATTCGCAGCAGTCAAAACGTGGAGCGCCTGCAAAGTTTGAAACAAGTTTTAAAGTGCTTTCATAGATTTATTTCAAATGAGTATACCCATAACCCCCCATTTTGTGAAAAGGTACCCTTTTTCACCCCATAAATATATGGCCTTTTAAGCTGCTTCAAACTAGTTGATAGAGTATTATTAATGATGCATTGTGGAAAAGTTCTGAGCGTTACGTTTAAGTCTGTTAGGTAGAAGCATGCAATTACATTGTTGTTGTATATTTAGTTCCTGATGATAATTTGACCTTATGATTATTTTTCCATTTTTTGTTTCAATCTTTCTGGGTGCAAACGATATTTCTGATGATACAATCGCGTATCACGTAAGCACAGCATTGCCGTAAGTACATCCAAGCTTAACCTTAAGTTTAAATTCGAACCTAAACCGTAGTAACTGACCAGCGACGAAGTAAAGAATCAACAGAATCTGTATATCTCCAGCAGGTTAAACCAAGATTTTACTGTCTAACAAGAAAGTCTGACAGCAAAACTTTTCTAATCTCATCAGGTTTGCTAAAGTTTTCATGAAGGCAATAAATTTTTCAAACTCTAACTGAAGTTTCTCTTTGCTCGCTGGAGATTTAAACCTTTTCCTAAGTTACTTAATTCCAACTCAAAGCGAAAGTATACGTTAGTGGGCTTAGAGTGAGGGGGCCCTATTTTATTTACCTATAATCCAACTCATTACTCTTCGTAATCAGTTATTTCACAGCTCTCCTTTACCAGAAAATTTCCAGACCCTCTATAAAATTTCGAAAACAAACACCTTCTGCACCTATATTTTCCCATTTCCTGCTTTTTGCCAGAAAGTCCACAGGGTGTAGAATTACTCCTGATTAAAGTTCAGGAACAGAAGAGTGTTACAATTCCGAAATGGGAGTGAGAAAAGAAGGTGGACATTTTCATTTTGGAGAGACGGGAGGAATTGGACTTTTATGAGGTAAATGGAAGACCAGGTATTGATTCAATGGGGAGAGGATCCTATATCTCAATTAGGCCCCATTTCAGTAGGGGGGACTCATTAGCAGGGCTTTCCAGTTGCCAAGAAGAAAAGAACTTTCAAGACTGTCTTCTCCTTAAAATGTAACATTAAGGTTGTCCTAGAACGACAGATACATTTCCTGAAACATCAATATATATATATATATATATATATATATATATATATATATATATCTTCTGATTAAGTTAAGTTAAGCCTTAATCTTTAGTACTCAAGCTTAGGAATGAATCAGTTGATTTTGCGGCAGTGATGATGCAAAGGTTAACTCTAGTCTGTGATCCGCTGGCCCGATCCGAAAAGTAACCCGAACTGATCCGGTGACGCGCTTCCATCGCTACTGTACAGCTCCTAATCGCCATTTGAACAAAGGTTTGCCAGAAAGCTCGGGTTCTGATTGGAACTAGATTTTCTAACATTTTTTGCACAGGTGAACTGTGGAAGTGCTTTTTGTGTTTTTCTTTTTTCCAGTGTATTTTATTTTATATAAAACACTCAACAGCTCAATCATTCCTCCCCTGTGCTTTTATCTCGTGGACTGGCAAGATCGAAATTTTTTGTGGGGGCCGTGTCGTAGCAGGCCCGAAAATAAAAATCTCCGGTGTCTCTGCTATGGTGGGCTGAACAAAAGTTTGACCATGCTTGTCTGTTTATGTTTCTGAAGTTTGAAAAAATTAAAAACACATTACTACATACACATAGGTTTCTGCATTTTTCATCAGCTTAACATCATCATGTTTGAAGCTAAACCACGATCTGTCCCTTGAAGCAGCTGTTGTCTTATATATTATCTACTCTATTGGAATTCTTGTTACATACCTCTGTAGGTTTTGGGAAACAATTATAGCGTCAGCTAGCTACGAATTGAATGAAGCACAAAAAGCTACAGGTGCTTTCTGTCAAGTTTTAGCTGTATTCTGAAGGTCTAGCCCTTAAGCTGGCACTTAGAAACATGCGGAAAGGCTTTCTTCAGCCAGTTATTCCTCACCAAATCAAGTGTAGGTGTCAGTCACAGGCTTCAGCAATTTCAGCCAGTTTCCTATGTATGTATACTGTTTTGCCAAGTTTGACCTCTCTCTAGCTCAGAAGGGTAAATTAGCTTGTACGTCTGCAGAGGTCCAATTAGAGCGACTTGGATTGGATAGCCAGATGTTTACAAAGAAGGGGATAATTTTAGAATTCGTGGTGTATTGCAGGATCAGCGCAACGCGAGATTTGTATGCACACTAGCAGGCGAATCTCCGCATGCAGGGTGCGACGCGCTCGAGTGCTTAAGGGTTTCGTCGCCTGCAAGTCAGTTCACAAAATTCTTTAAGCACTACAAGCATGTGATACAAACAATTGGCTTGTCATGTGGATCAAAAATCCTGACAATATTTCGTCTTCAAGATTTCATTTCTTTAGAGACCCGCATTTGCCTTTGAATTTTCAGTAGTTTATGTTCAACATAATTTGCATATTTCCTAGTAGTTTTTAAGGAGGATAACTTCTTGAACTGTGCACTTAGTTCTGCTGGCTGTCAATAGCCTTGCTTCGTACTCCGACATGAGAGCAGCGAATGCTTTGCTTACTGTGCAGTTTTCTATGTACAGTATACTGCTTTGCCAAGTTTGACCTCTCTCTAGCGTCTAGCTCAGAAGGGTAATTAGCTTGCACGTCTGCAAACCTCCAATTAGAGCCGACTTGGATAGTCAGATGTTTACAAAGAAGGGGATAATTTTAGATTTCGTGCTGTATTGCAGGATCAGCAGTAATTGTACTGCATGCTGTAGCGTGCAATTCAATTGGACGCAGCGACAGCAAGATTCGATTACACTGAGCCAGCTGAAATCTGTCATTGTCGAATTGTTGAAAATCGGGTAGTAACGCGGAAAGTGTAATAATTGAAACTCTATAAGTCTGTAGCAAAATTCTCAAAATTGTTAGAGGAAAATACAGATTTCAGACTGTCAGTTGTGTTTTTAATTGGCGGTGGAATCTGGCCTGGTTTGCGTACTCAATATCTTTTAATAGATACAATTTGCAGGTCAGATTGACCTTTCTTCCCCCTGAAGGGCGATAAATAAGTGTAACATCAGGAAGGGAATGGTAACGCCTCTTTCCCTTGTGATATAATCTAGGTGTTCAACGCAGTTGAAAGCTACTCTAATGGCAGAAATTGTTGGATAAAACGGGTGACTCAGCTTGCAGTATCTAGAACTAAGAACTAAGAGATTTTTAACATAGTTTTTTCCTAAACTTTTTATCTATTTTTTCCGTTTTTATGACGTATCTAAGTTTGAAGAAGTCTTGTGTGCTTTAAGCTTATGGAGGATACTTTCTCCAGTGGGGTATTTGAGGGTTAGATTTGTCTGAGCAGAAGCATTTTCCTAAGCCTTTATGGACGACCAGTAAAAGCAGATAACTACTTTGTATTTGTAGGAAGAAGCCAACCAATTACGTATTAATGACTGTGTTCTGTTCAACTTAAACTCTACAAAGAAGCTGAGCATAGAAAATTATCACCTAAAGTATTCTCTGCGTTTCTAATCGAATAGGGGTGTTTTTGTTGGACTGTTCTTTCCAGCTGCATTTCATGCATATCTAAACAGGCTTGAACGATTGTTTCCTGTCTGTACCGATTCTGTAAACATTTTGTATTTCTTGAGATGTTTGCTGGCTTTCTATGATCACAAAGCACTGCTAGCAGTTTTAGCGATTAAATTTATTACTAAACTCGCAGAAACTGGCTTTCGGGAGTGCAAGACTTGCACTGCAAGTATGCGCTTTGAGCAAAAGTTTGTAATTTCTTTAATTAACATCAAGAAAATGAGGTAAACGCGGGCTAGCAGGCGGATCCACGCAGGATACAAGCCCATCTCTCCTGTTTCGGACTAAGAATTTGCCTTATTAGTGACTGCATTAGTGTTTTTCATTATTTCTCCATGAATTCTTTAATTTGTATTTTGTAATACCGAAATTTTAGGATCCAATTTTTCGGCTACCAATTGTTAACGACAAGGCGTAAGTATTTTCCTTAAAAGTTACTCGGTTTAACCCTAAACATGTCCGTGCCCTCTGATAATTCAATGCCAATTCAATGATCATCCATAAAGATCGATAAGTAATGATGGTTTAAGCTAAACAAGATTTTTTGCTCAAGAATGGATACAGGAATGCTGCTAGCTTTCTTATGTCAATACTGCAATTCAGTGTGTAATGGTTGATTTCCTTACTGTGATCCACCCTGTTAACCAGAAAATAAGGGCCTGAGGTGTGGGGTACGCCAGGAGTGATATAGTTTTTTATCATTCCAGAGAAGAGGGGAAAGCTCTTAGAGGAGTTTCTAATTTCAGAGTCAGGACGACTGCTCTTGGAATGTAATCACATTTTGCTCACTAAACCCGAGCCAATTAGTGGCTCTAAAACTCAGCCCATTTTATGGGTGAGCCAATTTTAACTAAACTAGCCTGTTCACTGCTTAAGCTCTGTTTGCACTGGCTCTACTTAGAGCGTGAAATGAGCAAAAATTTCAGGATAGATCGCAGCCGGTTCATTAGTAGATTTAAAACCTGTCAGTTAATTTAAGTTACAGTCATTATCGATTTTCCTTAAATTTCATTAACATTAATCTCATTAAATTGTTATGTATTGCTAACTCAATGTCAGCAGTTATTCTAGCCAAAATAGTGTTTTTGAGCTGACGTTTCACCATTTCAAGGAAATGCTTTAAATAAAATATTGGATTCTTGAATTCCAGACTAATTAAAACAGAAGCAATTAAATGGGTTTCTTTTCACTAAATCTTTACTTGAAAATTCGGATATTAGCATTCAGCATTTCAATCCTTTCAGGCAATTTTCACCGCAAATACGGGCCATTTTTATCTTGACAAAAGTTTCATGGCAAAATCACTGAAAACAGTAAATTTGTTTGCTTGGTAGCTTTGCCCGTAAAGTACAATCCTTCATTTCCTTTTCGCTTTTAAGCATAAAACCATGCTACGATGACGTTCCCCGGAAAAATAAAACTGAACATGTGTTAAACGAGGAAACTGATTCTGTATACTAAAAAGAAATGATGATTAGCAATGTAATACCAGGAGTACATAATACATAAGAGTGTGACAAGCGTTACACTCTCTGTTATCAGCTCGCGAGCCTTGCTCTGCGCGCTAACGGCCCACCTCCTTCAAGTCAGTACCCAGTAGGCGAGTTGCGTATGCTCACTCCTTTCTATAGGAAGGCACCGCGCGCAGATGTAGCCTATCATTTTTCAACTGACAAATGAAGGGTCACATTTGGGGAGGGGGCGGTGGTTGGCTTACGGTAGAGAGGAGTGAGCATGCTGCTCAGTACTGATTTGTGGGGGCCCACATGGTACGCAATTTCGGGGGATGAGCCGTTAGAGCGGAGAGCATGGCGAATAACAAAGAGTGAGACACTTGTCACACTCTTTTGGTAATACTAGACGTTTGGAAGCTAAAGAACCTAAGTGCAGTCAGCACACTTTAGTCAGCGTCCGAAACTTTAAATAGGTTTGTAGATAGAGAGGGTTTAGAGCTTAGCACCATCAGCACCAAATAGCACTATTCGAGTACTAACTGTAAACCAAAACTTAGACTCCGCACTTGGAAATTTTAATTTGATGAGTGCTGAAGGGTGGGTGTTAACTGCACTGATCTATCCATACTTTTGTACTCGAAATTTTCAATTGAAGCTGATTTTGTGCACTGAACGCAATTGCTATACAGATTTGTTTCAAATATTGCAGAATTAATTTCTTGCACCAATTTTTTATAGTTGACTCAATGATCTGTTAATCAACAACTTTTAGCTAAAAAGGAGCATTTGTGTATTATGCTTCAAAACATGCTGCGTATAGGGTGAATCTGGCATAGGAAAGATTGATAAGCCTGATATGGGAGTTCAGCCGATGGGAGTGTAAGTGATAAAAGTGTAGCAACAGAAAACTTAGGGGGTTGGAACTGCTAAATTTTTCACCTCCTCAAACACGCAAGTTCGCCCTCACCATAATTTCCACGTATATCACTTTTCGCTTTCTTTGTCGACGGGAAAAGGTGTCAGTCACTTTTTCCTTGAGCCTTAGGACAGACTTTTTCCTTTTTTCTTTCTTCCTTTCTTTCAAGTCCCTAAATTATCAGTTTATCAGTCTCCCCGCTGATTCTGTCTCTGAAACTCTCTGGCTCAATATGAAACATTTTTGTCAGCTTTTTTCAATTCTCCGTCATCCTAAAAGCTTTCATCTTTCTTTCACCGACATGAGACTTTCTGGCTTTTGACGTTTCAGAGACCCACTAAAAGGGGCGACTACAAATTGCAAAATATCCACCCGATAACAGAACGGGGGGGGGGGCGCTTAGGAAAGAGAAATGTTTTTCTAAACACTGTCAACTAAAATTATAGATAGATAAATCTCAGAGACGAAAGCAGACATTTTTTGTTGGATCTAGGTGTCTTTTAGTCTAAAGTGTGTTTCTGGTTTTGCTGTGCATTTTGCTGTGATTCTGGTTTAGTCCGTTCATAACAGGTATACATTGATAGAACTGCCTAAAAGTCAGTTTTTTAGTCCCAACCAAAACTGTTATACAGTTCGCATAGCTCACAATATTCTGACAACCAGTCCAAGTATTTATAGGCCATTTATAGGCCCCTTTGCAAGTTTAATTTTAGCGATTCCCCATTGAATAGTCAAACATTTTTCATTTGAAATTGCAAAAGTTGATATTTTCAACTTTTCATCATTTTTGCCGTATTTGTGACGAATTTGAAAATGTGCTTTTCACGGAATCAAATTGTTGTGAACACATGTGTCCATTTCAAATTTTCTGTCATTTAGCCTAGTTTCACGGTTTCTGGACCTAGGGTGTTTTCCTGAATTTTCTCTTTCCTTTTTCCGTTTCAATTCTATCTCTGCTTATGTTTCCTTTCAATTTCCGTACCTTCGGATTCATGCATTCTCATGTGGCCCAGTTAATACTTATTTATAATATAACCATTGTTTTGGTTTTATCTAAGGTCTTTTCTCATTGTGAATCAATATTAATGTAGTCTACTCAAGCATATCTGTAATATTCTGGTCACAAAAGCAACAGATCTGATTAAATAAATAAGGTTTAACCTAACATTATGCCTGGTAAAGCAGCTTCTATTTATCGGTTTTTTCTCTATCACCCGAAAGGCAAACACTATCACCGACCCGGTTTATCAGCGTATCAGCTGTGGTGTAGCTTTTTCTCCAGCAATTTATTACACAATTTTATCGGGTGGGCAGTTAGGGCTTTTATTTGAGAAAGAAAAAACCAGTTGTGATGTCAAACGTTAGGGCAGGAAAAAGGCAGCTAAAGAGGATAAATTTAGGCAGTCTGATAATTAGGATTAACATTATCTCGGCTGTTTCAAGTCCTTTTTTCTGCGCAATCGTTTGTCTCCAAAAACTGACTTCCGCCAAAAGTGACATGAAAAATTCCTACTTCCTATGCTGGGGACGGACTGAAATTAGGCTTTGCGTGCTCCATGAAAGAAGCAGCATTCAAACATTGGAACACGCAAACCTTCTTAGAGGGTCCTGCTGTGAGAGAGAGAGAAAGAGAAAGTTTCTAAGATTGTGTGTATCAAGTAACTGTCTGTCCTTTCGAAACCTTCCCAGCTGATTGTCAGCTTTCCCTAAAAATTAACCTTAGGGCCTCAGAAACTTAATATCAAGTGTCCCTCTAACCTCCACACCTTTTTTCAGCTGAAGTTGCCAACCGTTAAAAGTTCACTTTAGTTTCATTCCGGTCTTTATTGGGTATAATCTCTGACATTAGGAGGTTAGGATAACCCGAAATAACCTGAAATATTTTAATAAAAATAAATAAATTAAATAGCTTGACGAAACCAAAATGCCGAAAATTTGGTCTGGGGGAGATGCGGGTTTTCGGTAGGGGTTGCCCCCCCCCTTTCACACGCTTTCTTAGCATGGCATAGTAGTACGTAAAGTGCTGAAGGTCTTGATTGACAACTTTTTGAAGATTTTTGCAAAATCCAAAATGTTTAGAAACAAGTGAAAGTGACATGTTTTGTTAAACTCTACAAATCCAGATTTGTCTCATAATAATTGGAACAATTTGTTGATGCAAAAACTGAATTGCAAAATCATACACTGCGGTTTGCCAGCATTGCACGCTGTGCCAGTGTACCGTTCTAAACATGCCTGAAACCCGAAATGTATGTCACATTTTGTTTAGTTTACCATCAATTTTAAAATTTTTTAAAGTTATAAAGCGAATGGTGAAATGCTGAGGTTCGCGCTATGAAACCCCTACATTTAGGATTCAACAGTTTTGGTTATTTCATAAACTTTAACATTAGCTTAATTCCGAGAAATCCGGGTTGTTCTCTTCTGTTGTCGCTTTAGCCACAGAAAAGCGAAAAACGCCCTTACTACTGTCGTCACGTCAAGCTTGAGCTAAAAGTTCACCCAGACAGCTATTTTTTTGCTAATCCCGGGAATTGAACCAAGGGCGTTTTTAGCATTTTCCGGGACTTGTTTCCTTCACGGATCTGACTCTCCAGAGTCAGCTGGCGTTTACTTCCTTTTCTTGCAGAATTAGCGATTTAGGTATATACATATTAAGTAATATTAAATATTAAATTAAATTATTATTATTATTGTTATTATTATTATTAAATATTATTAAATTAAATATGAATAAATATTAAATATTAAACTACTATTAAGTATATATTAAGTATTTACGCAAACAATAAGTATATATTTAAGTGTTTCCTTCTGCGGAGATCAAAGGTTTTTGAATTCGTAGGTTTAAAACTAGACTACATTAATGCACAGCTTTGTATAGCTTGTCGACCATTTATCCAAAAAGTTTCTGGGTGACTGGGTGTATGGTGACTGGATTACAGTTTCTATTTGCTAGTAAATCATCGGAAAGGGTATACTTTCTCTGATCATCTGGATTTTAGACCACAACCAAGCATTTTTACCCGGGCAAAACAAAAGCGTAATTATCAATCATTACTTTTTCTAATCACTGGTTCAGTTGACTTGAACTTAGTTTTTAGTCCAGTTTGCAGTATCAGCTCGAATGCTCAGCTGAAAAAGACGGAAGCTGATTACTAGGCGGAGCGAAAGATTTAAGTTTAAAGTTTACTTTTAACGATGTGAGCTATATAAGGACAGTAAACGTAATCCCCAACCAAACCAGGTAACAGGCGAACTGAAATCTCTCGATCACAGCAATTACAGTCTAACTGTTTAGCAAATGCCTACTGTCTAGTGTATGAGGCTCATTAGCTATGCAATTTATCCAGCAAAGATCTCCTAAAGCTCTCAACTGCTAACTGCTAACTGATTATAACTGCTCTTCAAGCTTGTCTGTCTCTTCTGCTTCAATGAAAACCTTTTTCTTCTTCTTCTTCTTCTTCTTCTTCTTCTTCTTCTTCTTCTTCTTCTTCTTCTTCTGCTTCTTTGGAACGTCAATGAGAGCGATACTTTTATTCCCAGTCACATTTCATGGGAGTATTTTCTATTATTCACAATCTGTTATACCTTTCATGAATCTGTTATTCTGAAAGGCAGCCTACAAGAGCTCTGAACCGAATCTATACATTGATATACAAACGTCGGCTTATAGTCGAAATATTTATGCAACTGTAATAAGCTTGATGTATTGTGACAATTTTAGCCGATTTTTTAGCTTTAAGCTGAATATTTGCATTCTAACGCATATGAGCTTAGCACTAACAAAATTGCTTTTAGAGAATTGCTTTACAATTACTTCAAGTTAACATTTAAGGTATATATACTTTAATCTGCCTTAACTTCACTGTAAGGAACTGTAATATGGTAATAAATTAGCTTAATCCGATTATGCAATGTATTGGACCCTTGCCTTATTCTTAATTGATTCTTGGACAAACATAAACTTATATAAATATAAACCGCATAAACATAAGCTTACTTTAATCTTCTGTACTGTTTAGATTTTATATTTTCACTGGTACAAACGTTCTCACTTCATTACGTCATCATGCAATTTTGTTCAAATGTAGCCAACTTTGCTTAATTTTCCTGCAAACTTGAAAACATGAAATCCCTGCTATCCAAGAATGACAGCGGCAACGGAGGGAAGTCGGGCCGGAAAAGCAAGTCCCTGAAAATCGGAAAATCGAAGAAAGTGAGTGGCGATTTCACGGATTGCGAAAATTCGATCGGCGGCGGTCCGGCGGAATCCGTTCATCTGATGAAGGATGCCGGTTCGAGCGGAAACGGAAACGAATTTGCGGAACGAGAAACTCGAATGGCCTCGGCGAAAGGCGCCCACTTCGGCAGCAGTCTTTCGGCGAGTCATCGAAGATCAGCCTGGGATCAGGCCCTGCTCGACTTCGAGAGACGCCGAAAGAACACCATCGATCCGCTGATGGAACAGCTGGAGCGACTGGAAGAGTTTCGACGACAGAGCTCCGAAGGAAATCGAAGCTTGTCGCTGAAACACTGGTTCCAGATGGTGTTTCGACCGAAACGGTTCGACGAGGACAGCGTGGAGCGACTCTACCAGCGCTATCTTCGTACCACCAATCAAGGAACGATCCTTGGACTGCTGGCATTTCTGATGCTCCTCGGCCTGAGTCTGATCGCCGTTCAGCTGCTGCAGAAAGATCTGGGCAAACCAGCGCTGGTCTGGACTTTCACTGCACTAACTGGCCTTATAACAATCACCCTGTCCCTAGTTCTAATCCTATGTGCCAAGCGATACTTCAAGAAGCGAACTGAAAAGGTGGGCTGCATTGCCGTGATTGCTGCCTTCATACTGCTGGAAATATGCATTGTAACACTGACTAGTCCCAGTTCACCGACAACGGGTCTCTGGTGTATTCTGTTGTTTATTTTTGTGAGTTACACTCTGCTTCCAATTGGCCTGAAGCCGGCCCTGCTGCTGGGTATCTGCTACAGTCTGATTCACATTGGACTGGTCTCAGTCCTATTCATTGACTATGCGAGCTTATGGAAACCGGTATGCTGAAGTTCATAGCAAGAGTATATAATACATAAGAGTATGACAAGCGACACTGGATTGTAATGCTGAATTGAGCATTAGCAAGAGTATATAGTACATAAGAGTATGACAAGCGACACTGAATTGTAATGCTGAGATGAGCATTAGCCACAATGTCGATCTGATAGGATAGCGTGGGGGATGTGGGGAGGTGCAGTGCAGACCCTATCTAGACCGACAAAAAGGGTAGACTAGACCACTCAACGAGAAGGAAAAAACACAGACCCTCTCGTCCAGAAGGGAAAAAAGGGTAGACCGATATATTTACCAAAATATTTCACCAACATAGATTTTTACCAAATCTTGAACATGTTTTGCAAATTTTCAAAACATTTCCTAAAATATCGCTGGAAATCTTAATTTTTTACTAATTTTGGCCAAAATGCAAACATGTTTGAAATGAAAGGTAATTTTGGGGTAGTTTTGGAACATACATGACAAACTGTTTTGCATATATTGTTATTTTTTAAAAATGCTTGCCAATTCTTATTGTAACTAGTTTGATACAAATATACTAATTTTACTTGTCAGCATTTCGATCGCCAATTCTTGTCTTTCCATGATTTTCTATTCGCTTGCGCAACTCAATAAGTATTCATACACTAAATTGATTCTTTGTTATTATTTTATGTTCCCATTATAGAACATGCTAAAAGTTTATTGTATTTATTTTTCTCTTGAGTAATATATACGCACAGTTCTGTTAGCGGAGCAGGTATAGTGTGACGC
Source organism: Trissonchulus latispiculum (assembly GCA_030248195.1). Classification (NCBI taxonomy): domain Eukaryota; kingdom Metazoa; phylum Nematoda; class Enoplea; order Enoplida; family Ironidae; genus Trissonchulus; species Trissonchulus latispiculum. The sequence goes on from JASAND010004498.1 coordinate 19,620, forward strand.
AATGTTGGTACAGTGGTAGCCACGCAAGCGCAAGGTATTCGGCTTTATAGATGCATAAACATTTTATCTCAATTAGCGCTTCAAAATGTCAAGAAAGTCGCACCCATTGGGTATACAAGGAATCACGTTATGTCCTGACTGTAATTAACTTAGTTTACAGAACACGGAAGTTTTTTTTCGAAGTTGTTGTCATAGGCACGCAGTCTGAAGTGGATTAGGTAGAAGTCTATTTAACGAAATTTAACGAGCGAAGCAATTTAACAGAATCCGAAAACCTATTGACGCAAAAGATACGTCTAAGATTAGATCAGGAAAACTAAGAGGCACACCCTTAGTTAAGCATATGAAACAAATTTGTATTTATAGTTTTGAACTTATTTACTTTCATTTATCTTATGTAGTTAACAGGTCATTTTTTGAAGCATAGTTGCTTACTGTTCCAGTTAAATTAAGCTCAACAATGGGACAGCAAACCGAGTGACAAGAGATACAAAAAGATGAAATTTTTAAACTACAAAATTCCACCCAATCACCGTTTCTTTGTATCTTCTTTTCTTATTCCTCCAACGTTACTGGCACAAACATGGGTAATAATGTGTGTCGAAAGTACAACTGATGTACCGGAGGGGCTGCTTTTAGAAAATTTCATTTTAATTTCATTTCATTTTCATTTCACTTCATTTCGATTTGATTTAACCTACATACACCAACAGTACAGCAACCACAACCACCAACAGTATCCAACCACAACAGCATTCTTCCAGCCTTTATTTACTGTATTTTCTCTGTTCCCGCTGTTTATTTTTGATAACTTTGATTTTTGATTTAGATTTTTTGACTGTTTCAGGTTCTCTGCAACATTTGCCTTCTGTTCGGCGCCAATGTGATCAGCCTGTTCAGTTTCTATCCCGCTGAGATTGCTCAAAGAGAAGCCTTCATTGAGACGAGAGCCTGCGTTCAGGCCCGACTGAAATCACAGACAGAAAATCAGAAACAGGTCAGAAATTAATTAATTTCCTGCATAAAGGACTAAAAATAGGAGTCTAGTTCAGACACGCAATTTCGAGAAGATTTTTCAAATTAATTACTCAGTCATAACTGTAAGATATTGTATAAACAAAGTTTTAATGATCCCAATAAAAGATATACGACTTCTGATTTAGGAAAGATTATTGCTCTCAGTTCTGCCGCGTCATGTCGCCATGGAAATGAAAGCGGACATCGCGGGTCAGCCGAAGGAGACCATGTTTCACAAGATCTACATCAAAAAGCATGAACAAATTAGGTAGTTCTAACAATTTGATTGTAAATTATGCAAGTTAGAACGGGAAATATTCCCTAGTGGTCCCGTTTATTTTTTAGAAATGCTCAGAAATCGTCGTCTACGTATTACAGTTATTCCATCAAAATGAGGATCATTAATGCGACTACACCGATTACAGTTGTAACTGTAGCTTAACTGCAGACTAAACTTATCAGCAAATTAGACTAAACAACTTTTTGTTTTGACCAACCCAGCATACGGTGGTAATCAAACCGCACAACCCCCTGGCTAACTATACCAATGCTCTACCAATTAGCCACCCAGGCACAATTGAACGGAGCTCAAGTTTGAATTCGTCCCCAAACTGTAGTGACATTCTGATGGATGCTCATTCTTCCAACACTAAACTGCTTCGTCGTAGCCACGGTAACTTCCATTATCTTTCACTGTGTTACTGTTTGCTTACTGTTTGCATTATTTCAGCATCCTGTTTGCGGACATCTGCGGCTTCACCGTTCTGGCATCGCAGTGCAGCGCTCAGGAACTCGTCGCCACCCTGAACGAACTGTTCGCTCGGTTCGACTATCTCGCCTCCCAGAATCACTGTATGCGAATCAAAATCCTGGGCGACTGCTACTACTGTGTAGCTGGGCTCCCAGAACCCCGGCCTGACCACGCTCAGTGCTGTGTGGAAATGGGCCTTGATATGATTGATGCAATTCGGTATTTCAGAATTTAAAATTTAATTTCTGATCACGAGCTGTATGGATGTGATCGATGCTAGGATAACAAATAAAACAAACTATTTTGAGAAATTAACCAATATACATTTTGATAAGTAAATAAATAAATACGTAATAAGTTTGATGAAACGCGGGTTGTATATATATACAGCTAAAGTTTGTTTGTGAGAATTCTTATCGTATCAGTTTTCGGCGGTTTTATGATCGAAAGTTAGTTGACTGAAATTATTGCTTGTAAAAATTACATAGCTAAAGTATGGTTTAGCTAAGAGTAGTTATTAATTATTTATAATTCTGGAAGTAACATAAACTTGGCTTATGCTAACTTGGCTGAATTCTGATTAAAGTGAAGCTTTTGCAGTATATATTTTACGCTAATATAAATTAAGGTATTAACTGTATTTAATGGTTTGTATATGTTCTCCTTCGAGAACATAATTTTTGTTTTGGAATTTCGTGACAGGATAACTTTCATGATTTGAGAATGTTTGCATGATAACAATTTCTTTAATTCTTACTCTTCTCTTGGCATCCGAATATAATTTAATGTCTGGAACAAAAATTCTATTTTGAAATTTCTCCAACTGAAGTTTAAAACTACGCCGGATCTCGTAGAGGAGTTCCCTTTAAACAAAAAGGAAATGAATTTTGAAAATTTAGTTCAACAATTTGTCTACAAGTATTAACAGTTTACCAATTTGGTACACTTAGGGTAAACTCGTACTGTATGGACACTAAAGACTTTGCCTATCTTCAACGCATAAGGTTATTTGTTTAGTACGGACACTTACTATGTAGGTGATGTATGGACATCACTAGCTTTGTATGGACACTGTATTTTCTAACTGGTTTTAGTGCTGTTTCCTTTGTAAAAATACTTGGATTAGTCTAAAAACGTGTAATTTTAAACAATAAATAGTTTAATAGTCATAAGAAGCTGTAGTGGTGCTGCATGACCAGAAAAACAGCCATTAAAAGAAAAATATAGTAAAGAAACTAATAACCATAACAATAATAATAATAATAATAATAATAATAATAATAAGAATAATAATAATAATAATAATAATCACATTTTAAGGAAATGGTGGCTAAAATACCATGGACTAAAATAAATATATTTTTGTATTAAAGGAATCATTAATTTTTGATTCGAAGGAACTTCTTGCTCTTTAAAATATATACCTCGAGTATTAAAGTTATATATGTGATTATTGAAGTTACATAATTATAATATAGGCAGCAAAGCAGACAATAATTTAAACGATAGCTATCAGTTGATTGAAAAATAATTGGAATAATAAATATTTTACTATTTTATCAAAGTTATATTCTAGATGTTTCAGCTCTATTTTGCAAAAACGTACATAGTGCCATAGTTCCAATAAAATTATACGCTGATACTATCTACAGATTGATGCTGATTTGTCTTCACAATGTATACAAAAATTTGTATTTTTGTTCTGGAAAATTTAATTTTTTGTTTCAGATGCTATATACTCGAACTTTCAAGAAACTCGATGAAATAAAGAATTTCTACCTTTTGTCTACACCGCTACATCTTTTAAAATTATGCGACCTTTGTTAATTTTGCGGCAGACCATTTTAAAATTTCGAAGATTTTCGAGGTTTGACCGAAAATCGTGTTATGGTAAGAACTAATTATAGCCAAACTTTAGAAGTGTTAGTAAGCGTATTCTTCAAGTTGATCCTTAGAATGATAACTAAAATTAACTTCAAATTGTTGCATCTTGTCAGTGGGGAACGGACAGTAGATGGTTCTAATGAGCAGCAAAAGCAGTTGTATATATACCTCTTAAAGAATTTTGAAAAAAACGCGTATTTGTCATGTTTAGTTACTTTTCAATGATAAAATTGTAAAAAAATGGTTGTCGAGTAATTTCACCTCAAAGTTGAGATTTCATGTGTTAAACATAGGAATTTCAAAAAGTTGTCATTTTGTCATTTTGTTGTTGCCAAAAAAATCTCCCGACAGACGGTGATGAATCTGAACAAATTATACATTAAAATAACGCTCAAATGTTAAACTGCGGTATGTACCTTGGAATTAGAATTTTAATTTAGGCCATTAAAATTTTTTAATTAATTTTTAAAGATTAAAATTGTTAATTAAAATTTGACTTCATGCTCAAGTCGTGTTAAATTTTAATCCTTCAAAAATTACGAAATTATTCGACAGCCGAAAGAGCTACGACTTTAATTTTAAAAACTCGTTAAAATATACCATTTGGACAATAAAATGTGTGAAATTCAGCGAGATCGGAGAAAGTCGAAAAAATGACCCAAAAATGGATCCCCCTTAAGTAGAAAGACAGTTTAAGTACGAGACAGTGCAAGTTTAACTAGTTTCCAAGGCTATGAAGATCCTATATTTACCGTGTAAACATATGTGTCCATACAATGCGAGCGTGTCCATACAAGACAGATGGGATGTCCATACAAGGCATAATGAAATTTTTCAGACAAAAATTACATTTTTATTAATTAGAATTAAGAAAGTGGTTCTTGTGCTTCAAATTTTTCATCATAAGAAAGAGCAGATTTCATCGAGCATTCCCATGTAAATCTTTTTTAGAAACAACTTAACTTAGACTACGAAAATTGAGGTCAACGTTTTCGCAAAATTTTCATCAAAATGACGTGCCTGGCAGCAATCGGTACACAAATGAGCGTCACTGGAGAAGCTCTAGCCGGTTCTTGCTGAAATTTTCCCAGCCAATAGAATTTGTTTTGCTCTTTCAGCTGGTGCAAAAATTATTTCAAACGACCAATCACTGACTTAGTTATATATTAAGAATACAATGAAATGGTGTCCATACTATGCGAGTTTACCCTACAATCATTTACCGAAAATTGTAAAAAATCTTCGAAAAATAAAAAAAGCCAATCAGTTACGCTACAGTACAACCTTCCTAAATAACTTAAAAATTCAAACTAATGTTGAAGCCCGAAATTGTGAATCTTTACAATTTGCAATTCTCTGAATGGCTATTTTCTTCGTAGTACAACTTCCTAAAGCTTCAGTTTCAACAATTTGCTCTTACGACGACCGAATCAAAGCTATTACTGCAAATTGGGAATTATCTGATCCTAAGCTTGCCTTCAGCTTGCAAATATTTTATTTTGGTGCTAATGCCAGTGGTTGGTCATTTTTTTAGTTTTGTTTTGTTATTACCCCTTGATGTGCCGTGGTATTCTGAGTATATGTTTGTGTAATTTGACCCATTTTGTTTTTAAGCAAACGAATGACAACCATGCAAAGCATAGCCCAGCATAAAGGAAAAGCGGCCCGGCGCCATAAATCCTGCAGGTAGACCTTGGCTTGCACGAAACCGCAAACGGCAATTACCTACACTGTTAATTAATTAAATCACAATTAGATTTGCACTACATAACCTGTCTCCCTTTTTCGGGGTAGTCTAGAACCATCCTAGAGCCCCTATTCAGAAGTTGCGGTGTCGGGTTTACATCTGTCTCACTCTATTGTCTTCTGGGTAACCTAGGTATATTCTGACATCGGTACGGACGGATTCCCGACTATTTGCTTTCTTTTTGAGTATTTCTACCTTGCTTGTTTTCTTGCTTGTTTTGCGGTGACTGTTGCTATCCGTGCGGCAAAGTATGAAGGTTCTTAGTAATAATGAGTATGTTCTCGCCAATTTCCCGTATCACTTCTTAGACGTAAATTAAATCGTGTGTGTGTGTGTGTGTGTGTGTGTGTGTGTGTGTGTGTGTGTGTGTGTGTGTGTGTGTGTGTGTGTGTGTGTGTGTGTGTGTGTGTGTGTGTGTGTGTGTGTGTGTGTGTGTGTGTGTGTGTGTGTGTGTGTGTGTCTGTGTGTGTCTGTGTGTGTGTCTGTGTGTGTGTCTGTGTGTGTGTCTGTGTGTGTGTCTGTGTGTGTGTCTGTGTGTGTGTCTGTGTGTGTGTCTGTGTGTGTCTGTGTGTGTGTCTGTGTGTGTGTCTGTGTGTGTGTCTGTGTGTGTGTCTGTGTGTGTGTCTGTGTGTGTGTCTGTGTGTGTGTGTCTGTGTGTGTGTCTGTGTGTGTGTCTGTGTGTGTGTCTGTGTGTGTGTCTGTGTGTGTCTGTGTGTGTGTCTGTGTGTGTGTCTGTGTGTGTGTCTGTGTGTGTGTCTGTGTGTGTGTGTCTGTGTGTGTGTCTGTGTGTGTGTCTGTGTGTGTGTCTGTGTGTGTGTCTGTGTGTGTGTCTGTGTGTGTGTCTGTGTGTGTGTCTGTGTGTGTGTCTGTGTGTGTGTCTGTGTGTGTGTGTCTGTGTGTGTGTGTGTCTGTGTGTGTGTGTCTGTGTGCGTGTCTGCGTGTCTGCGTGTCTGCGTGTCTGCGTGTCTGCGTGTCTGCGTGTCTGCGTGTCTGCGTGTCTGCGTGTCTGTCTGTCTGCGTGTCTGCGTGTCTGCTTATCTCTCTGTGTGTGTGTGTGTGTGTGTGTGTGTGTGTGTGTGTGTGTGTGTGTGTGTGTGTGTGTGTGTGTGTGTGTGTGTGTGTGTGTGTGTGTGTGTGTGTGTGTGTGTGTGTGTGTGTGTGTGTGTGTGTGTGTGTGTATGTGTGTGTGTGTGTGTGTGCGTGTGTGTGTGTGTGTGTGTGTCTGCGTGTGTGCAGAAATGAATCGTCGAGGGTGTATTAGAGATGAGCACGGGCCGGATCTTTTCGGCCCGGCCCGGCCGGCCCAACCCAAAACCTTGCTCAGCCCGGCCTGGCCCGGTCCGCTGGCAAAATTTTTCGGCCCGGCCCGGCCCGCTTGCTAACAAAATTCGGCCCGGCCCGGCCCGCCAACAGAAAATTTACAAAATTTTACTAACAATTTTACTTCAAAGGCTTCAATGCATGGTGGAAACGCTAAATTATGCTACGAAATGTTAACTTTTGCTGTAAATTAACCAGAATGCATAAATATTTTACTGATTTCACAACTGTTCGAGGGTCGATCCGGCCCGTTTCGGCCCGCTCCGGCCCGCAGTTAAAAAATATCTCGGCCCGGCCCGGCCCGGCCCGCTCCAAATCCTTGCTCGGTCCGGCCCGGCCCGGCCCGCGGGCGGCGCCGGGCCGGGCCGGGCCGGGCCGACGGGCCGAAATGCTCATCTCTAGGGTGTATCACCATCACCATCAGTACCAAACGTTGTACATGCTTCAGACGTGGTTCCTCAATAGCCAAGAGCACTGTTTTGCACAAAAGTTAGTAAGTAATTTTCAACGCCATGGTAACGTGTGAACTAGACTCACTGGAACTCACTTGAAACAGGAATGAATCGGACTGGAATTAGGATGGTTCTTTGGAAGTGTCCTTTTAAGTTTGGCCTTTTGACCCTGGCCAATAATCGCATGTCAGTCTAGCTTGGGGGCCTCGTTTTCTGTCCTTGGCCTTCACTTCTCCGCTTCTTGACTACCTTTCTGTAGTCTGCGGAGAGTAGCATCTGTCGGGTCTCCTGCTGTACCCAATGATGCTGAGCCGAATACAAAATACAAAAAAGTTTGGCCTTTAAGAAATATTCATTTATTGCAACTTTATTATCTCGGTTTGTCTTGGTATGACTGCACTTTTTGTTTGTGATTCCGTTTTGAATTTTGTTTGCATGAATGCTTGCATGGGATACTTTATCACTTGATTTGCTAAATCACTATTTGCAATTTGTTTCTTTTTGCTGTATACAGTCAAGAGCGGATAGTGCATAAAGTATGACAAGCCCCATATTGGAGGCTAAAACTCTCCGTTGCACGCTATCGGCTTGACTCCCCCGCAAATTGACTATCGCCATTATCCATGACGTGTTCTAGCGTCGAGTTGAGTAAATATGCCACCAACAACCACGCATAAAGACATGAGCGGGTTGAACAGGAGTCTATTTATGAATAGGGTAGGCCGATAACGCGCATCAGATCGGATTAATCCAATAATAATATGCTGCTTGCCATACTCTTGTGTATTATGTACTCTTGATTTAATGAAACAGTTGGTAATACACACAGCAACGTAATGCTATACTCATGCGTACACATAGATGATCCAAACGTCTAAGCATGCACAAGACTTATTGTTAGTTGAGCTTGCCTCTATCTTCTTTGTTGGTTTTTAGCTGTATGCCTAAGTTTTGGTATGAAAATAGGATTTTCTGCTATTTTTAACCAGTCTATTAGTGACATTTTGTCACATTTCAGACAGGTCCGTGATATGACAGGCGTCGACGTGAATATGCGGGTGGGAATTCACTCCGGCCGCGCCCACTGCGGCGTTCTGGGACTCAAGAAGTGGCAGTTTGATGTCTGGTCCAATGACGTCACGCTGGCCTCAAATATGGAGGCTGGAGGTCTCCCAGGGTGAGATATTCTGTGATGTGCTGTGATCACTCGTGAGAAAGTTAAGATTATTGGATGGTAAAATCGAAATGAAATTGAAAAAGATGGAAGCATCAGGAGGCAAAATGTTGCGTCATGTAAAACTGGAAAATGATAGGCACAATCTTCATAAGTTGGATACGTTCAAGTTCAGCCAGAATTAATTTTAATTAATTAATTAATTAATATTATTTAATTAATCAATTAATTAATTAATTAATTTGTCATACTTTTACTTCGGCGGTTGATAAATTGAACATCATTCTCTCAGTTTTCCGAAACAGTGTGAAACAAGCCAGAAAGAACAATGTTGATAGGTCTTTGAAATAACACTACTATATACAAGAAAGGAGCTACAAAGGTCGACTTAACAATCTGTCCAGCAATGGCTAGTCATCAACTAGCCAACAATCTAGCCATAACAAATTTTAATTTAATTTATAACTTTATTTTTAATAATATTCAAACTATTTTTATTTATTTTTTATTTAACCTATTTTAACTATTTTAAACTACAAGCACTACTATTCCGAATATTCCTTGTTGTCTGTTTTAGGAAGGTCCACATTACCAAAGATACTCTCGCTTGTCTTCCAGTATCCGAATACGACGTCCAGCCAGGAAATGGAACGGAACGAAACGGCTATCTCAAGGATCACAATGTGGAAACCTACTTTGTTGGTCCCAAGACGAATCGTGTTAGTTGCTTTACACTGTGCTGAATAAGAAGGCTTTAGTTGCTAGCTTAATGATAGCACCAAAAGTTTTCATCGAGTATGCCGTAGTATGCTTATGTTCAGAATAGAAGGTCCGTAGTTAGATTGCCGGCCGAGTTTAATCTTTAGTCTAGTGATGGGCACCGGATATTTTTTCGTATCCGGATATCCGCCTATTTTGCGTTAACTGATATCCGGATATCCGGATATCTGGTTATCCGCCTATTCCAAACTTAACTTCTAGAAAATTTTTCGATTTTGCAGTTAAATTTTCAATTTTTCTGTCAATTTTTCTGTACGTTGTGAATTTCTATCAGGCAACCAAGCGACAACCTTGGATTCAAAAGCATTTCCAGTGAAATTTTTGAAAAATATTTTTAATTTCTTTGAATTTTTGTCAAACATTTGCTAATTTTTCATCATTTTGTCTGAAATGTACATGGATATCCGGATATCCGGATATTTTTCTCAAATCGGATAATATCCGATATAAACATTATCCGGATATCCGGATATCCAGTGCCGATCACTCATTCTGAAGGCAGTGCCATGCTGAAAGTTAAGTTTTTAAAATGATATATAATATATATATATATATATATATATATATATATATATATATATATATATTGTAGTATATATAATATATATTATGTATAATATATTATAATTATCTTTATTTATCTTATTTGCTTTATTATTATTTATTTAATATTTATTATCTATCGGGCCCATCCAATTTTTGATAACTGTTTTGTGGTTAAAGACTGATCTAACCTCTTGTACTTGCATTTTTGGCAATCTATAAAATAAAATTATTATACTGTAATTATACTCAAATTACGTGTTATATTAGGAAAATTATATAATAAATTGGATTATATCTGGCATGGTTGAATGTCTTGCTTCAGCTTCTTCCAAAGCAAGTCCAGCGATCTCGCCTTGAAGAGGGGATGTCCTATGCAGCCTTGGAGAACGGGGATGTTGCCAAAGAGCTCAAACTTATGGGTCACGTTGGAAGCATTAAGTATTAGTCATTAAGTGCTTAGCATTAGGCCTTTTGCTGATGTACAAAAATGATAAGATTAAAATATATATGACTACTTTCTGGTTTCTGGTCACTATTTTAACTGTAGTAAGCGATGTGACCTTTTGGTTATCTTTACACGAAGTTTACCAACATTTTAGGCACAATTCCATGTGCATTCATCCGGTTCTAATTTAGAAATTTAGAAATTCCACACAAATTTTTAGTTTCATAGTTTTAATTTTACTTTCTTTTAATTTATTCTATGTTTTTCTGTTTCAGACGTCGAACCAAGTCTGGCAAAGAAGAGATTGTGCCAGACAAAGAGATGGAGCCCGGAGTGGACGACTACCTAAGTCAGAGCATCTCTGCCATGAGTATTGATCATTTGAAACAGCAATACTGTATGCCGCTCCTGCTCCTGTTCAAAGACTCCCGGATTGAGGCTAGGGTATGAAATGGGAGAATAAATAGCAAAAATGATTGAACAAAATAATAAAATAAAGAGTAAAATTATATTGGTGAAATGGATAAAACGTGGCAAAAATGATAAATAAAATAATGGAGAGTAAAATTATTTTGGTGAAATGGATACCTGGAGATGGTAAGAAAACAATAGTCTGAGTCCAGGAAATAGTTCACAAAATAATTTTCCTGGACTGAAATATGGCCTTCAACTTCATACTACAAGCAGGAACAGAGTTATCGAATTTTGATTTGACCTGTGCTCAGCTCACGTATGTGCAGTAGGATAGAGTGATGTTTCAGGCGGCCCATTTATTATACCGCCGGAGGCGGTATACTTGTAATGGGTTGACCCATCTGAATTCATATGTTTTGCATGTAAATTGCTTGGCAGCGGAGGATTTCCGTCCTATCTTCAACACATGTCCCTGTTACGCAGGTTTTTTTGCCCAACAATTTTTATTCCTGCTGGAGCAGGAATGTATAAAACGGAATTTAGTATGTCCAGTGTGTTATGATTCATTTCTCCATTTAGAAGCCCTATCTTCAGCACAGGGCTAGCTTAGGTCTAATTTTTTTGGGTTCAGATTATGCAAATTAGGTTTAGAAACTATTTAAGCAGCAGAACTGACAGCCTCCTCGCAGTCTTCGGCTGTCAGCAATCCACGCGGTTGCATATTTTTGAGCACCGTTGTTACTTGGGAGAAACACGAGGGTGCATTAGGTAATTACTAAGCTTGCGCTGGACTTCACAAGTTCGGGTTAGCAGGCATTGTATGCAAAGTCGCCCTCATTGATTGCGGATCTTTATGCGGAATCGGCAAGACAATATTAAGTACAATAATGACAAGTTATCAATAGTACCGAAAATAAATGACTTATTTGTCTAATTTATGTATTTGCTATATGGTTCGTAACGATTTACTGCTAAACCAAGTGATGTTTTCAATGCTTTGCGATCTTTTTTGTGTTAATTGTGTACTGAGGGAATGGAAGTCTGTGCTATGAGGTTACAAACGCTCGGCAGGCTAGTTCGGAGGATAATTGTAACACGATAATTGTAACACGAATCCGAAAGAAATGATGGAAACGAGGTCAAGGTGAATAATAAAAGAAACCAGAACCTTCTAATGTTAAATTGGAACAAAGAAAATTTTCTAACTTGAATAATAAAAGGTCTACAAAGGAATATTGCCCCTTTTGGGGCCTACTTGTTCTAAGATTTTGCAATTTTTAGAGCATCATTACAGTCGATTTAGTTCATTTTCAATGCCCTGTAAATTGTTTTGCAAACGATCACTCTCTGCCTTTTCTCATACTACCGAAAATCGGGCGTTATTTGCCTGTCACTTGATTGGCAGGGTTTAACAGATCAATAAATACTAAAACTGTTGTTACAATTTTCGTGTCCTAAGACTGAGTTTGAGCTTGCTCTGTATTTATTTCATTAGTGTTTGCTTTGCTTTAGAATTTAGATAAAATAAATTGTTTAAAATAAACATATATAGATAAATGATAATTTTCTCTCTCGCAGTTTACTCAATAAAAACGTTATTGTCAGAGTAGTGTAGTGGTAGGGTGTCCGCTTGGCGCTGGTCCGGACAAAGATCGAATCCTTCTTCCAGTAGAATTTTGTTTCACAAATGGCAATAAAATACTCCCATTCTTTTGTCTCAGAGACGGCAAATGTCGGGGAGTTGAAACTTTAGTCAAAAGCTAAGCTAACGTCACCGTACACTATGATCATACTATGAACAGTATGATGAAAACAAGCAAAACGTTGAACACATAAATTCCAAACTCTACGGCGGTATTATTCCCTTTTAAGGGGTAACTTGTTTTCAGTTTCAGTTTCAGATTCAGTTTCTCGTCAGAATTTCAGATTCAGTTTCAGTTTCAGATCTCATTTTATCTGATTTTCAGTTTCAGTTTCAGACGGTGGCTCGTCGGAATATCAGATTCAGTTTCAGGCCTCACTCAAATTATTTTCAGTTTCAGGCCTCACTCAAATTATTTTCAGTTTCAGTTTCAGGTGCTGAAACATCGCTAGTAGGAACCCTACACAGTCAGTTCGGTTTGGATAATGATATTAATTATCATCCCCAGCTGCCTGTAGAATAACTCGAATTCTATGTTCTCTCCACGCAGCTGTGGGTGTAATGGTAACATGGGTACCCAGTAAACTTAAGCTTCATTTTAATATAACTAGCATTTCCCAATGTTTTCTAAATTTTCTTTTTCCTTTTCAGTATGCCCGAACGACTGATGATATGTTCCTATCGCATATCCTTTGCGCCATCATCATCTTTATTATCATTATCACAGTTGAATCGCTCTCATATCCGTTACGGTACGCTCAGGGCTCAGAGAACTTTTTTGATATAATGTTTTCAAGATAGTACGGAGTGTAAGTACTGAATACATTACAGGATTTAAGCATATTACATAGGTACTGAATTGACAGTGTTACGGCCATCAGAGGAGGATCGAACCCGCAGCCTTTGGATTTGACCTCTGAACCTCTAGCGATGAATTTAAGGTGAACGCATAGAGACGCGCGTTGACGCCTCAGATTGTAACGTGCCGTTTTAGCCGTTTAAAATCAGTTGTAACGAATTCATGCTCACGAAAGCATGCAGGCGTTTACATACAACTGGCTGGCAACAGGAACTATGATTGCACCTTTACAGTCGCACCCAGCTGAAGTAAGAACTTGACTGCAACAGTTAGTTGGATAAACTAACTATTATTTGTGATCAGGCAACGTGAGCTTAATCTAATTTTGTTTTAGGGATTTAGCCTCAGTGTCAATATATGGCGGCTGTTTTGCGATCCTGATATTCATTGCAATCGGTGTTGTGATATCTTCTTTTCAGTCGAAGGTGGGTCCAGGGTCAACGTCCAATCGTAATTGCATAATATAATGCAAAAGCGTTTATGAAAAAATTGTATCACTAATGGCATACAGTTTTACAAACGAAGATCACTACGTTGAGCTCGGATTAACGACCCAAGTCTGTACTACAGAAATCTAGTTGGAAGTATGATTCAGCAGGGTATTGCAGTATTTTTTTCTGACAGGCGATGACGATACGTCTGAGCGAATCGGATCTCAGTCAACTCTTGCAAATCTGATTCCCTAATTCATTTCTCCCGGTCGGTATCCCCCTGATGAGACAATTTTGAAATAAAACTTCCGTCAGCTTGAGCTTATCTGGCGGGGTGCGTGTCTTTGGTAGGGCTATATGCCTATTCAAAAACGTGTCACTACGTTTGGGAACGAATTCAAACTTAGGCTTGGTTCGATTGTGTTTGACTGGCTCAGTTGGTAGAGCGTTTTTCTCAGTAACCAAAGGTTGTGGGTTCGATCCCCACCTCAGGCCCGAATTTTTCGGGTCGGAGGTGCTGTAGTGACATCCTTCGTTCGTTCGTTTATAAACTGGTATTATTACCCTCCCAGAAGAGGCTGGCATTTCTTGTAATACTGGCATTTGTTGTTGCTAAAAAGGGAGTCAATGCCTGAATTTTTTTCTAACATTTTTGAATACCCTGTTTCTGTTTTTAGGAATTCCGAAGAAAGTGCTACAATTTTCGATTGAGCCGATTTTTTCGTGACTTCATCGTGTTTCTGGTTCTTCTCTGCCTGTGCGCGCCGGCATGCATTCAGCTGGTGAGTCTCTGGTTTTGCTACGCAAAAACTGTCTTTATTTTATTGTTTTAAATTTAATTAAAATTTGTCTGAAATTTTCTATATTTCAGATAGCTCAAAGAAACTATGCGATTGAAAGTCCGGTCCGAAATTTAACCTTGGTGCAGGAATCTTGCCTTAGAATGCCTCCGACAGTGGATGTTGGCACCTGTGTGTCTGCGGAGGAAATATTTCCTGAGGTACGTAAACTTTAGTTCGTGCAAAGCTCTGGATAAATCTGTCGGTTTTGTACCCTCCAACATGTATATATGTACTGTCTTAAGTCCAATCCGGCTTTGCACTCAGTCTTTTTACTTGCATGAGTTCACACAGTTATCATGTATTCTTGCTAAACCCGCCTCAGCTTGCTGTATTTAGTACGAAGCCTTTTGTTTGGTCATGAGCCTAATTGAAATAATTTTAAAAATTTAAAAATTTAAATTGAATCCCGCTGCTGTTTTAGTACTCAGCCTTTTGTCTGGTGATGAGCCTGCTGACCGGGGCCACATTCCTGTTGACTGTGAGCGTGATCAAAGTGATCATCTCTCTGATCCTCTGCTCCGGATATCTGGGCATCCTCTGGACCAACCAGAACGCCCATCACCTTCTGAATCTCCGGGAATTCTTCAGCTGGGGTTTCAGCGAACTGAACTCTACCACTGTACCCACAGAAGACTATGTAGCAGAATTTTGCAGGTTCGCAATGCTATCTCTGCCGCGATTTTGCCATTTAGCATTATGCCACTTCACTAGACTTGATTTTAAGTATTAATATTAATATTAAATATAATTGTTAATTTATTGTGGAAATGAATGCCGCCCTCAGATGCTGTTGTGCTGATTCTCTGCACGCTTCCATGAATATACATTTTATGCATTTTATACAGGAGTGCAAAATTTGTACCGTCCAATACTGTACGGCAATTATCGTAGCCTATTAAACGAAACGTACCGTGTAATGCTCCACAACGTTTTCTGTACCGTATTGTGTATTTTTCGGTACAGCGCATTCCTGTTTGTGCAGCTGAAACAGTACAGTAAAAATACATAAATATTTTTCAGTTTATCGTTACCCTTCCGTCGAACTCAACTGATTGCCATCATAATTTCAATTCTAACCGTGATGGCGCTTCTGATGCAGAGTCGGCGAACCGAAATGTGTGCCAGACTGGATTTCCTATGGAAGCTTCAGGTTAACAAAAAAATAAAAACAAAGTAGAAATAAAAATCAAGAAAAACGAAACAATAAATGTTTACATAATTTAACTAAAAGGTTTTCGAAATGTGGTCATATAGTTACAATCAGTAGGTATATTGCCTGTTATGCTTAAAGCAATTTTTATAGTTATAGTTTTTAAAAGTAATTTCATAATTATTTTTAAATTATTAAATTTAGTTAAATCAGATTATATTTTAGGCAACAGAAGAAAAGATCGATACCGAAAAGTTGCAGGCCCACAATCGAAAACTGCTGGAAAATATACTCCCTGCTCACGTAGCTGAATACTTTCTTCGGTCTGAGAGAAAGCACGAAGTAAGCACTCGATAATGAATGGAGTTCTAGTATTCATAAATTCCTACGAAGCCTTTTTTCTGTAGTTTTCAACAAAATTTCAATTGTTTCTACAGAAGGAAATTTTACAACTCAAAAACATTTTCGCCTAACTTCTACAGCATTGCTTTTTCCAAATTTCGTACAACTACAACTAACGACTCGCCGACCGATTAAAAGTGTTCGTTAACTGTGGAGGTCCAGAAAACCATACTACCCTAAATTGTCATGCCAAGTCGCGTATCTACCTTAACTGGCTTTTCACTGCTTACTCTACTGAGGCAAAATGTTTAATTAAAATTTAAATATCTAACTGTTTACTCTAACTTTTCTAGGAACTGTACAGCGAATGGTGTGACTGCGTTTGCATTCTGTTCGCGTCCATCACAAACTTTTCCGAATTCTACACCGAATTGGAGGGAAACAACGAAGGCGTCGAGTGTCTCCGATTGCTCAACGAAATTATTGCCGATTTTGACGAGGTATACAAATTAGCTATCAAAGGCTATTGAAAAACAAGAAAAAGCAAGAAAATTAATTTCTATTCTTTTTAGGTTATTTGCATTAAATAGATTGCAAATGGTCTAAACAATTTGCAGCTTTCGACGACTCAGCTTGTTTGGGTTGACCTTGATTATCCAAAGAAAAATTAAGCTCACTCATTAAAATGAATTAGCAAGAGTACATAACTAAAAATAAACTTCGAAAGTTTGTCTACTTCTATAATTCACTCTGGAGAGTGCGTGAAGACTCGATTAGTCTCCCGAATTCAGCCAGAAAAGAATCATTAGCAAGCTTCATTCATTTTTTCTGGCAGCCTTAACCAACAATTTTTTGTTTTGCAGGTTGCTGTTTTTCTGCATGCATTTTTTCATATTTTCAGATGCTGAGTAAGCCCGAGTATTCCTGCATCGAAAAGATCAAGACCATATCCTGTACGTACATGGCGGCGAGCGGCCTAACGGCCAAGACTGCCGATATCTCTGGGAAATCTCACGTGGCGGCTCTGGCCAACTTCGCCTTGGATCTGATCGAACAGTTGGCCCTCATCAATGAACATTCCTTCAATAATTTCAAAATCAGGATAGGTCAGCTTCCAGTTGTTGGTTTTTCAAGTTTTTTTAGTTTGGTATGAAATCTGTCTAAATTGCAGTGAATCTTTTGTCACTTGATAGTACAGTTTAAGTGGTTTCCGAGTGCCTTTTCCTAAAAAAGCTTGACTAGATTAATTTCCTGATTAAAGGTCATAAAATCCCGAATTAAACTACATAACTGAAATAAACTGTTATCTCAAAATAAACAACCCGATAGAATTAAAGACATAGCAGACCAGCATCTCAAATGAAAGTCGAATTCCCATCCTACACAACTGCAAGGTGCCAGGCCAGCCTGGTGTCTAAAAACAAAGTATTTGAAACCTAATTGTAAAACGCAAGTTTCATGAACTGTGACCAATGCTCAGAATGATGTAATTAATATGCATATGTATGTAGTTTTTGTTGTGTTTTTCTTGTTTCAGGTCTGAATGTGGGACCAGTGGTGGCGGGAGTGATCGGGGCCAAGAAACCTCACTACGACATCTGGGGAAACAGTGTCAATGTGGCCAGCCGGATGGACAGTTCCGGAGTCTCCGGTAGAATACAGGTACACAGGGGCCACTGAATTTAGTAAGGACACTATGGTACAAGGATATAGCTTGTGCAGTCAAGTTAAAGTGTGGGAAAGGGGCCTTCCGGTAGACTAAATATAGGTATTTCAAAAATAACTTAACTTTGACAAAAAAATTAAGGTCAAGAGGAGTGCGCGCTTAAGCAGACTCTCTTAATGATTTGCAAAGATTGATCCAGGTGATCACTTCGTTATCAAGGGTTTCAAAAAAATCCTCCTGAATTTGGAAAGCTAGTGCCTAACTTGTGCGGAGGAAACGATTATTTCTCAGAGGAGAAATCGATGACCAAAACGAAGGCAGTTTCTAGTTAGTAGTTTCCATTTTCTTCTTGTTTTAGGTAACAAAGGAGGTTCAGCAGATCCTGTCAGAGAAAGGATTCACTTTCGAGTGTCGTGGAATTGTCAAAGTCAAAGGAAAGGGAGAAATGACCACATATTTTCTGACCGGACGACCACCCTCTTAGTTATCCGGGTATTTTTGCAACTTTTCGGGTTAGGTTCAAATCCGCGGGATTTCCGTATTCCTTTCAGTCTCATAAGGAACCATGGAATTTACTGGAACATCACAGGAACATCTATTGATGCAATGCGTTGCCAACAGAAAATAAAATTAATTAAAATGAACTGTAGTTGACAGGTTTTCAAAGGAATGCCAAAGAACTGTCATTTATTGTGTGTTCATAGCTCTCCTAGCTGTGCTATAAATATATGCCGAAATAAATTATATGTGAATAAAAGATTGGAGTTGTCGATGTTTCTAAAGGGGCAGTCAACACAAAATAAGTGAGTCCGGTACGATAGCGGTACATGTACCTTGTTAATTCATCAGAGGAAAAAAAATTAAAAGATTTTATTTTGAACAGTCCTGCCACACCTACATGTGTTAGATGTTAAAATCTGGATTGAAAGAAGTGAAGTGTGATGAAAAGTGTCCAGAGTGGGGATGCAATCCGAGATTCCAGTCAAGGTAACAATTTTAAGAGACTATAAAGTAAAGTTTACTAGTTTCTGCAGGTTCACAATCGGTAGTGTATGCCTAATCTAACCTAATCTAACCTCCTCGTGTCACTCTAATAAAAGCCTAGGATCGTACTAGAGAAATAGAACACGACACTTTAATCTCTGAATTAACCAAACTTCAAATTATACATTCTCATAATTGACAAAACTTAAATTCAAATTATAAAAGACAACCAAATAATCATAGAATTATATACGAGCTAAACAGATAAATGTCTGAGCTGCCAAAGATAAAGGGGCTTGTACCCACCAACTTACACCCAGCAACAACCAAGACTGAACGACTAACTTTTGCCCAAACGACGCCATCTTTATAAACTACAAGAATAGCTAACTTTGAAATATGTAACAAAGAGGCTGAAATCCAGGGGTCAAAATTCCTTGCTACACAGAGGCAGACAGCGAGAAGACGTGAAGGGTCTACTCTTAGGTCTAAGGATCAAGCTAGCCTAGTGTGGGTCCAGACGGTCCGCCTGTTGGGTACGTGAATTCACTAGTGCCTCAAGGCCAGTACTTATCAAGGGAACAGTTGCGATGCTTAACTGCCACCCACGGATCAGTACCAGGGGTCACTGCACAACAGAAGAGAACCTTGAAGTCGGAACAACCGTCACACTCGAACACGCAAGACCAGGGCTCCGTATGAGGGCTTCCTTCAGGCTCGCTATCAACAGCCCAAGCTTCAATCTCAGCTCGATTCCACGGCTGAGAACAGTTGCAATAGAAGGTTACCTCCGAATGCTCAGGCTCAACTAGAGAACTACCCTCGTGAACTATAGTACGACCAAAAAATGTGTGTACAAACTTCGGCCGTTTATAGCAGATTAACCTTTGGAGTAAACCCCAACAATGTATATATTTTTAGAATCCTCAGGAACTCGAGATTTCGAAAATCCGGAAAATTCCGGAATTCCGGGTTTCATTCACGGAAAATCTAAAATTTTTAGTTTTTCGCCAAATTTTTATCGCAATCAAAATTTTGTTTTCACGATCGAATAGAGCTGGTTCCGCTGCATATTTTTGCTCTTACAAGTTTTTCACGAAAATGCACCCAGTTTTCAGAATTCCGGGTTTTCAAAATTTCCGGATCTTAAAAATTTTCTCCAATACCCACAAGATGGGTATCATTCGAAAGCTCTTATCGCGCTGAACAACTTTTGTAATAGAATGAACTCTTGAAAATGCACACATTTCCCGGAATTCGAGAAAACTGGATTTTCCGTGATTTTCCGGATTTTAAAAATTTTCTCCAATACCCCACAATATGGGTATCATTCGAAAGCTCTTGATGAGCTGAACAAATCTTGTAATAGAATCAATGTCTGAAAATGCACCGAATTCCCGAAATTCACGAATTCCGGATTTCAATCTAGCTTAGAAGGTTTTAGCGAATTCCGGGAACTGGGCTCATTTCTGCGAGTTGCTTCTATTACAAGATTTGTTCAGCTCATCAAGAGCTTTCGAATGATACCCATATTGTGGGGTATTGGAGAAAAGTTTTAAAATCCGGAAAATCACGGAAAATCCAGTTTTCTCGAATTCCGGGAAATGTGTGCATTTTCAAGAGTTCATTCTATTACAAAAGTTGTTCAGCGCGATAAGAGCTTTCGAATGATACCCATCTTGTGGGTATTGGAGAAAATTTTTAAGATCCGGAAATTTTGAAAACCCGGAATTCTGAAAACTGGGTGCATTTTCGTGAAAAACTTGTAAGAGCAAAAATATGCTCTATTCGATCGTGAAAACAAAATTTTGATTGCGATAAAAATTTGGCGAAAACCTAAAAATTTTAGATTTTCCGTGAATGAAACCCGGAATTCCGGAATTTTCCGGATTTTCGAAATCTCGAGTTCCTGAGGATTCTAAAAATATATACATTGCTGGGTTTACTCCAAAGGTTAATCTGCTATAAACGGTCGAAGTTTGTACACACATTTTTTGGTCGTACTATAGGAAAAGTATGCTAAAACTGTACTGGTGATGGCACTCAGGACACTGATGAAACGGCAGATTCAGTTGGTTCTCAGGCTCACTAATATCGCTAAGATTTCCTTCGTCGTCAGCGTCTCCGTAGACAAACTCAATGGGCTCCAGACTGATCTATTTTCCAGATATCGTCGACTCAGCGGTTTCCTATCCAACCTAGTATCAACTACAACGACTTAAGCTCTGATCCTAATTAACTATTTACTATGACAAATTACCTTAATATTAACTACCGGCTGACTGTCCGGTATCAAACCGGTAATTAAAGAGGCGGATCGACTGCAGGTAAACTAGGGTGCAACGCTCTGCGAAAATAGAATCCCTAACTAAAGCCTACCCTAATAAAAGATAGAAGGCATGATTGATTTAATGTAGAACTTACAGAGGATTTACTGGACCATAAATGTCACACAGCTAATACGATAAAGACATACAGACTACAGACCCGCAGGCCAACCACTCACGACCAAAGATGCACTTCAAGTGATTACATCAGACAGACAGTTGTCTAGACACTTTGATGACTCATGCAGCGAAGAAAAAAGTTAATACACACTAGGACTGAAGAAATCACTAAAAAGGATTGTGAAATACACTTCGCGTAGCGAGTATTTAACATTATCCGCTAGCGAAAGATTTTAGCGCCTGATAAAATTTCCAAGGTAAAAGAGAGATGCTACCATAATAGCTGAGAGTTTTAAGATGGTAAAATTTAAGAGAAAAGTACTTTCACGCATGGGCGACCAGTAAGCAACCATAAGAAGTCCTGGCGCATTTACTACCCATGATAACAATTTCAATTTAAGAATAGAGAAAAAGAGAAGTAATCGAAAACGAACCCACAAATGAAAAAGTAGTACCCTTTAGCCACTATGAATAAAAAATCACAACAATCACACAAAATCCCACAGTTACACACAAAACCTATCACACTTACAATTACGTTTATACTGGATCCAGACAATACAAAAACTTCAATAGCTATACAAGGCTAAATACCACATATTATATCTGTACAGCAATTCAAAAGAATAACGTACAACTTTTACCTTTACAACAATTCAAAGTTCCACTAAATACGACAAAAATATCCTTTACAACAGTACAAAGATTAATATATAGCAGATAACACACACAACATACTGTTAAATGGATTTTACACATGGCATTAAACTGCGTATTTATAAAGTAACATATAGCTTAAAGCTAACAATTCAAAAGATTAACATAAGACATAAGGAATACAGAATTAGACTAAGAACAATAAAAGTACAGACTAAGAGCCAATGCTCAGGAATAACAGAAAACAGTGAAAATATAGAGAAATATAGAGAAGGAACAGAAACTACCATGTACAGTGCTTTCCGTCCTAACTCAACTCTTGGGCCTAACTTAATCATCAGAAAGCAAAGAAGTAAATGGTAATTTAAAAAGAAACAATAGAAGAAACAACAATAAATTTAACAGAAATCCTAAACTAAACCAAACCTAACTCAAAAGCGAAAATAAATCACTTTTCTTTACGCGAAAAATAAGAATTTTCAAAGTTCCTAACTCAAACCAACAACACAAAAGATAAGACACAAACAACTATACTATCTATCTATGCTATACGCTATGTTATGATATGCCCCGGCGAAAAGAATGAGTGCCTACGAATTCCAATAAGCCAAACAAATAACCTGACCGAAACTAACTAATTAAAGACTAAGACAAATACAGAAAATCACAACAAAGATTCACAACAAAGAATAAACCTAGCTAAGCAAAAACAAACAAACAATGGAATGACAGAAAAGAGAAATGACTAATAATGATTAATATAAGGCAAAAATTAAAGACACATAGTTAAAGACAAAAATTAAAGTACATATATAAAGACTAACAATGGACTAAATTCAAAAATTCTAAGTTCAAAGTCTTTCATTGTAAATGGCAGATAAAGGGTAGAGGCACTAATTTTATGGCAGGGGACTCATCGGTAGGATGTTGAGCAATAAAGCACCGTTGAAAGCACCAAAAGAGAGCTGTAAAGCTAAAAAGAAAGTGGGTTAGAGATACATATATACCCTAAAAATTTCCAAAATTAAACCTCTTAAGAGATTAAACGAATAGCAAAAGTGAAAAGATAGAAAGATAGAAAAGAGAAAAATAGGAAAGAGGTTTCAAAGGATTTACAAAGATCATCTTTTTACAAAATGACTAAAGCTTTACTACAAGATTAAAAATGAGATTCTACTTAAGTACAAGACACATAATTACACCCGGTATACCATGTTTCTCCGAGCTTTAAAGTCTAAGCTCAAGATAGAAAAGAAAAGAAATATACACAGATAAGAGCTACTATACACCCTTGAAATGGCAAATCAGCTGAATTTAAGTGTAAGATAAGGATTAAAGATAAGAAACAACAACTAGATACGAAATGACTAAATAGCGAAAATACAAATCAAATAACTAAATATCTGTACACCAAAACCACAAATACAAAAACAAAAGTAACTATATATTTCCAAAATTCCAAACTAGATAAGTTCACCAAATGTATAGCTTCCGCTTAGCTTGCCCTTCAAAATAAATAATACAATCATAATCAATAAAGCTGTCTTATCTAAACCCTAAACTACTAAGTGCTGGCATCACATATTTTATGGTCTTTCGTTTATAATTAATAGACCTCTTTTGCCTCTTTTCGATGCCTTTAATGTTTTGCACTTTACAGCTTTCAGGATATGGGCTAAGCTGTCACACATAATATTGAGATTCACAAAACAATAAACAAAAATACAAAAATAAAGTAGATTATGCATAGAATTCCTTAAGATTAATGCAACAAAAATACCAGTTAACGAACAAAAGAGGAATACTGATTAAATACTGCATAATGATTATATGAGCAAGCTAAACGTCTAGGTAAAGATTCTTCAAATTAAACGTAGTATATGAGGCGGTTTAAGTAGTGAACGTAGTATATAAGCCTCTTTAAGCATAATGCTTCAACAACAACAACAAAACAACTAAGAAGCTTCAAAATAATTGCTTGCTTTTCAAAAAGTACAAGAATTCCGTAATAAATTCCAATAAGTAAACAACAAAACGTAGCTTTAGTAAAAATAGTAACACGTTAGCTTTCCAAATTCCGATTAATATATGAAAAAAGTACTAAGAATACGAAAAGTAGTAGTAATGTAGCAAAAAGTAGTAATAACTTGAAAAAAGAAAAACTGGAAAAACAAAAGTATAACGTAACCATGACTACCATACACGACAGACACTAATTGTAGTGACCTACAGTCAGCACATAGTGAAGGTAGTCGCGCACCAGCCAGAAGTTAAACATACAGGCTGTGCGTTTGTGTGACATTAAAAATTCCCAGTGGCCAATTTCTCTGACGCGATGTTACGAATGCGTCACGGTTCAGCAATATAGTCCTAGTAATGCGTCCGTTCCTGTTCCTGCACAGATTTCCACTGTCGCGAATAATGACTCACAGTTCGCGGAAACTAAGCAGTCATTACAGGAAATACAGACGTTAAAGTAGAAAGCTGTCCACTTGATTTGCACATTGAGATATTTCTAGGTCAATCCAATATCCATCAATGAAATTTTAGCTTAGGGAAAGGAGTACCGAGAGACCTTGGTTGTTGAAGAATAGGAAAATTTGTGCAAGGTAGACGTTGAAAGTTAGAAATAGTAATTGCACATTCTTGACCTTGCCGCGTTACGGTCTCTTCCCTTTCCATGGCTAACGTTAGTAGTTGCGCAGATTGCTGCATAACTGGTTGTTGAGTAACAACTTGTACATCGCCGGTTTCATCTACTTGTACTTGATCCTTATCTTCATCGTTTAATACACAACGTTTCACAAGTACATCATCAGTATTCGTATCTACGACATTACTATCATGCAACGTATCTACAACACCTTCACCACTGTGAGCAGTTGGATCGTCAATGTCAATTTCCAACTCCTCCAGGGTTTCTGGGTTAATATCAGGTAACAATTTCAATCTATTGACATGAATTACCTTACTAATGTCACCCGTTTTCAAATTACGTAAACGCACGTTTTGATCAGACAAAATTTCTACAATTCTGTAGGGACCATCATACTTTGGTGCCAATTTTGGTGTAGTTCCTTGAGCTACAGGCACTTGAGTAATGTTACGCATAACAAGTTGTCCCACAGTAAAATTCTTCATACGTACGCGCTTATCATAACGTTGCTTAACAAGTTCCGCTTTATCAGAAATAATTTGAGCAGTAATATGCCAGTTTTCAGTTAAAGTCCGTATTAAAGAAGTCTTATAATTGACTAAAGATTCTACTGACTTTTCACGCTTATCAAACAACAAATCTTCTGGAACTTGTGCATCCCTTCCAAACAACATAAAATACGGTGTATCCTGAATAGTAGAATGAAACGACGTTCTATATGCATGCATTGCAAAAGCTAATTTAGTATCCCAATCACGCTGATTTACATCTACGTACTTCTTAACTATTTCCCGTATAGTTCCATTTACCCGTTCAACTAAGCCATTTGACTGAGGATGATAGGCAGTGGTACGTAACTTTTTAGTACCCATTAGTTTAAAAAGAGTATTAGTAACTTCTGCCTGAAAATTAGGACCTTGATCAGTGATCACCTCTGTTGGTACCCCGTACCGTAAAATAAATTCATTCAAAAGAACACGTATAAGAGTTTCGGCTTTTTCATTTCGTAAGGGCCAAGCTTCTGCCCAACGGGTAACTTGAGCAATTACAACCAAAACACAAACATTCTGCTTTTTACTAGTCGGGAAATGCATAACGTCAGCGTAAATGCGTTCAAACGGTTTAGTCACCGGCGGATAAATTTTCATAGGCGCTTGAAGGTGCCTCGGCCCAATAGAAAATCGTGCACATACAATACAATTACGTATAAACAACTTAACATCAGTCAGTAATGTGGGCCAATAATACTTCACAGCTACTTTATAATGAGTTTGAGGTACACCCAAATGACCGCCAGTATCAATATCAGAATGAAACCGTTCTAAAATATAGTTGCGAAACTTTCTAGGTACGCATGTTAAACGAGCAGAACACTTTTTCTTTCGACCGTTGATGTCAGTATTAAATCGATACAACATTCCATTTTCTTTAAGTTCGAAATTAGAATGATCACGTATTAGAGTCCAAGTTAAATCATCTTTAGGTAAAGTCCCTTTTTGCAGATATTCGATAAAAGCACTAAAGTCAGGATCAGTTTTAAGAGCTAGTGACCATTGGTCATCAGTATATTGCTCTATGACAAAAACAGGAGGGTACATATCACCGGTTACATCAAACTCATCAGATACGTACTGAAACTTATTCACAGATTTACTAGCTTGATTCGCATCCTCAACTTCGCTGTTGTCATGTTCAACGACAGTCTGTTGTGGATTACGAGACAAACAGTCAGCTACAGGATTATCTACGCCTTTTCGATGTAAAGTCTGATAATTAAATTCAGAAAAGCCCATTTCGCAATTCGAGTATAGCCTTGATTTTTGGCATTTGCAAAAATATATTTAAGGGCTTCATTGTCAGTATACAAAGTAAATTGTCGACGACGTAGATAATGCTGAAAATGCTTGCATGCCCAAACTACAGCAAGACCTTCCAATTCAACAATTTTATAGCGTTTTTCTGCACCAACTAAAGATCTACTAGCATAAGCGATTGGTTTAGGCTTTGTCTCTCCTGGTTGATCTTGTTCTAGGACAGCACCAAGACCCAAAACACTAGCATCTGTTGTTAGAATAAAAGGTTTTTCCCAATTTGGGTACGCAAGAACAGGTGCATTTATTAAAGCTTGCTTTAGATTTTCAAAAGCCTGTTGGCATTTTTCATCCCAATGAAAACCTTCATCCTTTTTCAGCAAGTTATTCATGGGTGCCGCAATAGAACTAAAGTTGCTAATAAATCTCCGATAATATCCAGCCATACCTAAGAAACCACGCAATTGTTTAACAGTAATAGGTACTGGAAAGTTCTTAACCGCAGTTACTTTACGTGGATCTGTTTCAATACCCTTTTCGGAGATAAAATGACCAAGATATTCAACCTTTTTGCGGAAAAACACGCACTTTTTCATCTTTAGCCGTAAACCATGATCCGATAGTTTTTGAAAAACCGTTTCTAGCATTTTCAAATGATGAGTTTCGTCATTAGATGGAATTAACAAATCGTCAATATAAACAGGCAACTCAGTGAATATCCGTTCCATGATTCTTTGAAAAGTCGCAGGGGCATTCGTGAAACCAAATGGCATGACATTAAAATGAAACAAACCCATATGCAAAATAAATGCCGTCTTTTCCTTATGGGGAGGAAACATCTCGATTTGCCAATAGCCGCTATTTAAATCCAAAGTTGAAAAGAATTTCCCTTTACTAAACATATCAAGAATTTCATCTATTTTAGGTAAAGGGTAGCGGTCTTTTCGTGTTATTTTATTCAACTGACGATAATCAATAACAAATCGAGTTGTTCCGTCCTGTTTGCCTACAAGCATGCATGGAGAAGACCATTGACTATCAGATGGAACACAAATTCCCTGTTCTAACATGTTTGTGATATGCTTTTCTATCTCCACTCGTTCCATTGGATTCATCCGATATGCCTTTGTTGTTACAGGACCCGCCATTCCAGTATCAATAAGATGTTGTCCAGTGCTGCATTTTCCCAAATTGTCAGGTGTTGCGAAGACATGTACTTACTTACGTATTAGTTCCTTAAACTTACTTTTCGCCTTTTCTGAGCATTCAAATTTGTCCAAATGAGCTTCCTGTACGAATTGATCGTATAATTCCTCTTTAGTAGGTACCTTAGACTCACCTTCCGCTTGTTTTGACGTAGTAGGTACATCTACATACGTATCTTCAACATTTGCAGAAAAAACTTCAGCATGCACAGACTTAGGTAAGTCATCTTCACATATATATTCTTGTTCTAACCAGGTATCGCTCAATTGTAAAAGTGATTCCTTGCCTTGACGATTTTTTAAAGTAACTAAGTCATCCGCGTAAGCTAGTACCATTCCTGGATGTAGCTGAATTAGCTCATCGCTTAAATTCCAAACTTTGATTTCTTGGGATTTTTCCTGTTAGGAAATTATACCAGGAACAATATAACAATCGTATTTTTCCAAAACTTTCGTGGAATTACGTACTAGTTTAGGCGTTTCTTCAAATCGTGAAGGCCAAGGAGCAATTCGCTCATTTACAATTGATGGTTTTGTACGTACGAATGGTAAGTCCCATTCATCATCAGAAACATTCACATCCAAAGTTTGTGGTGCTTCTTCACATGAAATGGAGACCCATGACTCAGAATTTGCCGGTATACAAGTTCCAACTCGCAAACAAATATTCGAAACCGTAGGCCGTGCTTTTCCAACCATTTGCAAGATGCTACCTATTTGAGGCGCCCCCAGCAAAGGAACTTCCTTAAAAAGCGGGTGGTATATAGAGTGACGACCTATGAGCATTGACCAATTGTAGAATGAAAGAAAATCCATACCCAAAAGAATGTCGTATGGACAAAAGTCACTGATCAAATACTCATGCGCCCACCTATAACCCTGAAAAATTGATGGATGTTCCATTTGCTGCAGTAGCCTGCTCACAGGCACCATCCCCAAATGTCAAATTTTCCGGGCATTTTTGCTTTAAATGTT
This sequence comes from Trissonchulus latispiculum, assembly GCA_030248195.1. Taxonomy (NCBI): domain Eukaryota; kingdom Metazoa; phylum Nematoda; class Enoplea; order Enoplida; family Ironidae; genus Trissonchulus; species Trissonchulus latispiculum. Next base: position 47,817 of record JASAND010004498.1, read on the forward strand.
CGACAAAATTCTTAGAAACAACAGAAATATTAGCGCCCATATCAATAAGTGCTAAAGTATTCACGCCTCCCACTGATGCAACTATCAGGGGTGAATGCACAGGCGGTATTTTCGTCTGAGCACCAAGGAAATATTGATCCTGATGTACAAAAGCAGCCAAATAGTTTCTATTATTTGTCACGAAATCAGTTTTAGGAGCCTTATGTGGCTGATGACTTGAATTTTCGTCCAAGTCTTCACTTTCGTTATCCGACGAATCTGACAGATTTTGGTCTGAACATGAACTTTCCGAAGAATCATACTCAAAAAGAAACCTTCCGGGAAAATCTGGGTCAGGAATCTTACAAGAACGCCTTTTCTGACCACGTTTCGATTTTTGTTTCGACTTCCTTCGTCCTGATGATGAATTATTGTCACTTTTATGCTTGATGTTACTGTTAGTTTCCCTCTCCACGTTCAGAAATTAATCTTTCGCTGCCTTTTCCTCTGGTTCAGGTGCCTCATCAATTGTTCTAAGACGATTTAATCGTGTAACAAACTGGTCTGGTGATGTTTCCATAGTTATTTTCACGCTAGATGGCGTATTTGTATTTTTCACCTCAGACTTTTTATAAATTGAGGCATCTGAGCTATTTGCAGCATTAGTTGTACAGGTTTCATCTAGACTATTTGAAGCCTTCAGCATCATGTCCCCTTGTGCAGGGACATTAGCCGTCGCGCTTGCACCTACAAATGATCCCTGAATACCTACCCCAGCTACACTAGTACTAGAAATTGGCGTTATGCCAGGTGCCCCTTGCTGTGCTATATATTGGCGCCAATTTGTATTTGAGAAAGCAGCAAGATTTCCCATAGGAAACCTACTGTTTTCCCAAACACGCGCAGTGCTATTGTAATTTGAACCTTGATCAAATTACTATTTATAGGCACAGCAAAAGACTGTCGGTCATTTTTATACCACTGAGTACTAGTACCGGGCAACCGGTTAGTACAAGGACCATTGTTCCAATAATTTTGGCTGGGGGGGGCGCCAACTCTGATTTAGACTAGACGCTCCTCTACGCCAATTATTGGCAGAATAATTCACACGTGGAGTAAAAGTCGCATTATTAGAATGATTTATTCGACCACTAGAGTGGTTGGAGAAATTATTTCTACCATTATACGTATTGCGAAAATTTCGCGAAAAAGTCGATTGAGATCGAAAATTGCTCGAATTTGGATAATTCACCGGTATTAACGGAATAATTCGCGGATTTTTCATCTTCCGTAATTCTGCTGGACTAATAGGTTCCAAAAATGTTACATTCTGAGGAGATCGAGGAACCAAAGGGGGAGGGCGGGCTTTTGTCAAAGCATTTACGAGTGTACGTATATCAACATTTTGCAAAAATTGCTGCAATTGAGACTGAAGTAAATTTCGGGGGTTTTCAGGAGAATTTTGAGATCTTTTACCCCAAGTTACATCTGCATACGTAGGGGTAAAGACCGCACAAATTTGATTTGCATGAAGCACTTTTTCATCTGGAAAAAGCTTCGAAAGCCCCTCTAAAAAATTTGGGGATTTTTCTGACATAGAATTTACCTGCGGTTTTTCCTTCTCAGTATACGTACATTCGGTTTTTCCGGGAGGGGGAATTACTGCGGAGGAGCTGCCCCGGAATTTACCATGCTCCCCGCTTGATGAAAATTCTGCAATGCTTGAACTAACTGAGAAGCAGGATCAGACTGTTGTTCAATGGGAGTCAAAAAATTTACACCTGATTTATTTTCACCATTCCCATGAAAAAACTGCCCATTGGGAGCCACAAAAATACTCGGTTCCTGATTTCGATTTCCGAAATTTGCTCCCCGACGGTCTCCTCGACCGCCGCCTCTTCCTCGATTTCCTTTATTCCAACTCCAATTATTGGAATAGCCATCATTTTCAAAATTTGACTGGTTGTTGTAATAATTCCGGTTTCCGGGATAATTACGACGACCACCAAAATTTCTACGATTTTGGCTTCCTCTGCCACGGAAATTCTGATTATTTCGTTGATTCATGGCACATTGCGGTGATATATGACCTGGATTACCGCACGTATAACAGGTCCTTTGCTCCATTTGAGCTTTTTCTGGCGGTTTTTCCTTCTTTTCCGTTGATGCCTGAACGGAATTTACCTCGCCAGAAGCTGCACTCGTAGATGGTTGAGCGTTTCCTGAGTCCGCTGACTCACCCTTAGTTGCTTCCAAAACCAAATCCCTTTGAGCATTTCGAATTTTCACCTTTTTAATTTCGTCCTCTAAAGACTGCAATCTTTTGTCCAAATCACCCGAACTTTCAGAACCTTCAGTAGTAACAGAACAAATTTTTGCTTTAGATTTGGCCTTTTTATCCCTTTTATGGGATTTTTCAGGCTTTTTTGAAGCTTCCGACTCCGCGGAATCCGTCTCACACTCCTCTTCGAGTCGTGAGAGTTGAGTGACAATTTTACGTAATTTCGTCATAGAATGTCCCCAACTTTCCAAATCGGTCAAAAGCGAAATTCCGAGTTTACGTAAATCGGGTTTTAGACCTTTGCGTAATTGCTCAAAAATTTTATCGGCTCTGTCATCCTCACTCTCGCCTGGAAAAGCTCTTTTCGCCAGCATTTCCAATTCAGACACGAAATCTTGAACATTTTCCTCCTTTTTCTGAGTACGTACGTAAAATTTTCGAGAGTGCTCCACCGCAGTTTTCTGGACCGGTTCGTACAGAGTCTTCAAGAGTTTGACTGTTTCGTCATACGAAACTGGCATACCCAAGGAAGACAACCGGTGGATGACAGATTCACCCAATTTTGCCAATAAAATTGCATAAAATTTCTCTCTTTCGATGTTATTAGCCGTAGCTATGGCTTCAAAACTCAAAATCCAATCCTCCGGTGTGAGTTTTGTTTCACGCCCGTTATAATTACTCAGCCCTTTAAAAAGGGTAATAGAATTTTTCAATTCTGCCATTTTCTGTTCTTTTTCCAAACGTAAACGAGCAGCTTGACGTGTCTCCAGAGCGCGTCTTAAATTCACCAATTTTCGTATATTTTCGTCAATTTGGCCAAAAATTTGCCAAACTCTCTCCCACTTATTTACAGGAGGTAATTCTGCAAAAGGTAAGTCAATGGTTATACGTAGAAAACAAAAACTCTACGTAAAATTAGTCAAAATTCGTCAAAATCGCAGAAAAAAACACACTTGCATTTATATACGTATAATTAAAATTTTGCGAAAATAACTTCTAGATCGTCCTAATATTGCACAAAACTGTAAATTATGACACAAAAACGTAATAATAGGCTACACAGAGCTAGAAAAATACCAGAAAAACACAAAATTCTAAAATTTCGTGAAAAATGGGGGGAGGTGATTTTTCAAAAATTGGAAAAATTTGCCCAAAATCACCTAAAATACTCAAAATTATGTCTAGAATCGCTTTTTGCGTCTAGAATAACCCCTAGATAAGTTCAAATCACCCCAAAAATACTCAAAAATTGAACTTGGGACCTCTTAGGGGGAGTCAAAAATTGCAAAAAATCGGTCTAAAATTGCAAAATTTTCGGAAATTCTGCCTTTAAAATTGCCTAAAAATAATTTACACGTTTGGGGGAAGACCCAACGAGTAATTTGAGGCCAGATTTGACCAAATTTGAGCAAAAATTGACCTTGGGGGGTCAATTGGGGGGGGGGGTCAAAAATTGACCAAAAATTCAAAATTTTGGCAAAAATAACCTCAGTACAGCTTCTGTGAAGTCTTTAGAGTTGATTATTCCCTTGTTCAGGAATATTCAACCTCAAAGTGTTAAGCAAAACCACAAAGAAAAATATTTTGAAAAAAATTTTAAAAAATTTTATTCCCGTCTTGGGGGGTTGGGGGAGGGGGGGGAAATTCCCAAAACTACCTAAACTTTACTGGAAAATTGGTTATTGGGCTGCCCCAATAACTCCAGTCAGTTCAGATTCACGTCCCCGATCCCAAATAACCTAAGGGGGGGTGGGGGAGTTGGGGGGGATTCCCCCGACCATGCTTCGTCAGCTCCAAAATTCATACTGATTTCAAAGTTGCACCCCACACAATAGGAGAATTTGAAAGTCTTCAAAACCAATTAAAAAGTATCACAAAAGAATCTCCTAATCAAGACGAATCGTTTGGTATAAAAATTATTCTATAAAACTCAAAATTGAGTTAGAAAATGATAAATGAAAATTCTAAAATTTTAGGAAATTTTCACATGACAGACCGGACAATGTCACGTGTCACGGTCGCCAAATATTAACTACCGGCTGACTGTCCGGTATCAATCCGGTAATTAAAGAGGCGGATCGACTGCAGGTAAACTAGGGTGCAACGCTCTGCGAAAATAGAATCCCTAACTAAAGCCTACCCTAATAAAAGATAGAAGGCATGATTGATTTAATGTAGAACTTACAGAGGATTTACTGGACCATAAATGTCACACAGCTAATACGATAAAGACATACAGACTACAGACCCGCAGGCCAACCACTCACGACCAAAGATGCACTTCAAGTGATTACATCAGACAGACAGTTGTCTAGACACTTTGATGACTCATGCAGCGAAGCCAAAGTTAATACACACTAGGACTGAAGAAATCACTAAAAAGGATTGTGAAATACACTTCGCGTAGCGAGTATTTAACATTAATATCAGACAGCACAAACACACAAGATCAAGTATACAACAAATCTGTTGCAAAACACTGATACGAAAGGAATCCGTTCACCGCCTAACAACTACACCCAAAGCTATGATCAGTCACAGGTCCCTACTCCGAATTCTTAGCAGAAGGAGAACTAGAGCTGAAACCTAGTAAATTTTGGTTGGATTAGTATTTTAGCCTACTGGTTGCCACACACACGCACTCAAGCACACTCACCTAAACAGTACTCGCTACTCTCGGACTGCGAATTGATTCGCAGTCACACAACGATTTGATTTTCGGGGTCGAGGAGGGGGGAAGTTCCCTATATGCTCCCTATATGTACCTGAAAAGTGTGCACAAGCCCACCCGTCCCTGGTCACGAATAGTTACCAGCAATACGCACCAGCAGAAAACCAACAACTATTCTGCCCTCTGCTAAGAGGACGACCTGTAAACTTTGAAACCTCGTTTGAAAGCTTAAAGAGAGAGAATTTGAGCAGATTCAGTGAAAATGATGCAAATAGAAACAATCTTGGCACTGACAATTTTGGACAGACAGATAGCAGACATTTTTTCGAAGTAAACAATTAAGAGTTAATAAAATTGGCAAGAATTCTGGCTTTCTTCAGTAGATCAGACTTAACATCCAACCCCAACTCCGATTCCCAATATGACAGTCCTAAGTCAGTCGGTGTGTGCCCCTAAGCCAATGGCTGGCTCTCAGCAGAACTGCTAGTCACAGGAAAGGATCTGAACGTCGCTGAAACCGGCTGAAGCCGTCTTTTAGGTCAAGCACAAGAAAACTGACTGTGATGGCCGAGATGATTAGTAGCACAGAGCAGAGCAGGCCAGACAGAGCAGCACAGGCGACAAGATCAACGGCAGAGAAGCGAAGGTCCAGGGGTGATCCGGAACGGCGTCACTCACACTGGCAAATCAAGCAGGCAGCGAGGATCAAGGCACAGGCTGATATCCGGAAGGAGATGACAAGCTGGAGACAGGTGTTGATCCGCAGGCTCCGAAAGACAGGCAGGATCGAACAGGGTGAAATAGAGCAGAGCAAGGCTGATCGGGTCCAGAAGAAACCCGCGCTAGAACTGAATCAAATGGGTTAAAACCTTGTCGGTTTTAACCCGGATTCAGAGATATTAACTGGATTTCACAGGCCAAGGGCAAAAGTTTGCTAATTTTGAATTGACAACGGCAGACTTATCCGGATCAGGATTTTAGAACAAAAACTAGCGAGAACTTGTGAAATTAGGAAAGATGATTAGGTGGAAGAAACTTCTTCTTTTTAGGCATTTTTGACAAAAGTAAAAAAAAGAAAAGAATAAGACGAAAATTCGTCTTTTAAAGCAGGAAAACGAGTAGAGGGGATTTCCAACGGAAATCCCACCAATGACGTGTTCCTGAGTTTCCCTTTCGGGAAACTCAGGGAAATCCAGCTAATATCAACTGATATTAGCATATGCATGAAAGCAATAGTGATATCAAATAGTCTAGGGCGGCGAGAGCCCGGCTTGGACGTATGATTTCGAAAATGGGACTCAAGGTCCAATTAGGATATTTTAGACTCGCACTTACAATTGTTAGATCCTAAAGGGGATTGGGACCGCTTATCCTAAAGGGCGACTTTAGAAACCGGGCTTCTGAAGCCCAAACCCATTTTAGGTAGGCCTTCCTCCCAGGTGCACCCTAATCCCAACCTAGGGTCCGAGTGGGAGAAAAGTTTTAGGGGAGGGTATCCTAGAAGGGGAGAGGCATAACCTCTCCCAACGAAACAACTCAGGGGATGTCTGTGATTATTTCCCCCAGCATTTTAACCACGACAGAAAGAAAGATAGACGACCGCTCGTCACCAAACCCAAGTCACAGACTGACTGGAAACGGCAATTTTTGGTCTCGCGTTAAGTTTTGCCTCGTGTCTTTTGCAATCATCCTCCGATGATTGGTTGCTTTCATGCTTGTGCTTCGCCATTGGTTGATTTTGAATGGAGGACTCCGCCTCCTTTCGAGTGTTTTCCCTGAGTTTGCACCTGAGCAATCCATCACTTAGGTTACATAATTTTTTATGGCTTTGGGTCCGTTTTCGAGTGGCCCAAAGTACCTCAACAGCCCTGGCCCTAAACTTTTATTTCGTTTTTGTTTCGGAGTGCCTTTGTCCTGGACTTTATTTCTATAGTCCTGAATATTGTAACAACAGGCTATTTCCCGGTCACCCTCAAAAAGATCTATGTATATTAAAAACTAGTTCACACTTTTGTTAAAAACACTTTATTCAACCATAATTATAAAATACAAAATCTTTTCCATAAAATGCTCCTAGTACCACTTTACTCCCTAGTTTAATGTCCTTTTTATGAACTCTACGCTCTAGTTACTTTTGTGCACCTTACATCCTTTTTATTACTTTTTGCAACTCCCTCAGGGCAGCAATTCACATACTTTCAAATCCTATATAAACTTTTTACAATCGTTGAATTTTCAGTTCGCAGTATAAGTCTGCCAGAGTTCAGTCGTGCCTTCTCTACCTCACTTGCAGCTCTGCTGCCTTCTATATAGTCTTTGCTCCCTATTTCTGCAAACCCTAAATACTTTCTAACTAATAATGCGCTACTCTTCCTCTACCATGTCTCCATTTGGTTTGGCTATGCTGAGATCTCTGAGGAGGTCCCTGTAATAGAAACTCTCGAGGGAGTTCCTTTTCTTGTTGTAGTCAACGTGTGTAACTAGAAACTCTTGCGGGAGTTCCCCATATCTTAATACTTTGAGCCCTCCGAGGAGCGCCCTCTACCTTGCCCAATAAAGCTGGTGTCGGATTGTTGTGTTATCAGCCTGTCCGCCTTCACCGATTTACGCTTCGCTACATTTGGTGGCAGCGGTGGGATAAGAGTCCGACCAGTTCAACGTGCATGCAACCGACCCCACCACCGAAGAGAAAAGCAGCAACCACAACTGCATCCGCTACCATTGCTACTCCAACTACTTCTGCACCAACTGCCACCACTAGCTCAGCCGCTGAATCTCAGCAAACGACAACCACATCGACCTCTACATCCGCCTCAGTTAAAGCGTCGAAGGATCCTCAATATCGTCTTCTGTCCCCAGAAGATGTCCAGACCCATCTGCGGCAACAAGCCTATCAAATTCAACAAGACCGCACAAATATTCAAAGCCTCAGTTCTAGCTTGTCTTCCTTGGAAAACCGCCTAACAGTTCTTGACAGTGGACTTGACCAACGACTGCAACAAGTCGGTGCTGATCTCCGCCGAGTCCAATCAAACCTCAGTGTCGTGGACCCTAACTTCCTCGCGCAACTACGACAGAGGAATCCTATAACTCAGCTTGACTCTCTGCGTCAGGCTGTTGATCAGCTAACCCAGCAACCCCGGATTCATCACCCTCCGATTCCAAACCTCCCTCAGCTACCCATGGCGGCCGGAAGCTTCACGCTACCCAAGGACGCGCTTACTGTTTTCAACGGCAAACCAGATGAAAAGATAAAGGACTGGTTCTGTACATTTGACCTCGTTACGGATGCCCAAAATTGCGACGATGCCATGAAGGCTAAGCTGGTGCCCGTCTTCATGAGAAAACAGGCCAGGAAGAAATATGAAGACCTGGACCAGGCAGTGAAGACTGACTATCCCCAGCTCAAGGCAGAGTTGATTAGGAAACTGGAAAGAAAAGAAGCTGAGATGTTGGCCAGCCTCAGTCTCGCCTCCCGTCAGCAGAAACACAACGAAGCCATAGCAGACTTTGCTTGGCATATTCAGCAGTTGGCCGATGACGGCTATCCAGACATGACTCCAGCAGCCAAAGACATTTTGGTTTTCCGAAGTTTCCTACAGAATCTGCACCCATACTACAAGAGAGCACTTCTGCCTTTAAACCCCCAGGACTTTCAGGATGCCGTACAAAAGGCACAGCAGTTGGAGGCATTAGAAGCTATGCATCCTCAATATCCCTATCAGTCAGCCGCTCCAGTTCCGTATCTGAATGAGTTGCCTCGACCTTTCAATGTCGGTGCTGTAACAGGCCAGCCATCTGCAGGTCCCACACCTTTGTTGCCAGCGGCTACGGTATTGAATCCTTCTGCTGGTATCTCGAACCTGCAGAAAACCGTTGAGCAACTCCAAGAACAAGTGGCACAGCTTACTCGTCAGAAGTCACAGCAAAGATTCGAACTGCCTCGCCGAAGCAACGGAAACGGTCAACGAAGAGACGCCGGACCCCGTCAGTTCACGACGGACTCCCGTCCGATCTGCCAGTACTGTGGACGACCCGGTCACTATGCTGCAGCCTGTAGGCAAAGGCAGGCGCAATTGCAGGAAATGCATCAGACATCTAGAGAAAATGGAGGAAATCGATCCTATGACGGCCCCAGAAACGGCAACTCTCGACCAGGAATCTTGCGGATGACTCCGCCTGGAAATTCTTCAACTCCAGTTCGTCGAAGAGTGAATCTGATCACCCAGGCGCCACAACCCGTGTGCAATCCTTGGAATGAAGAACGGGAACGTCTATTTTCTGAGCTCCAGCGTGAACGTGAAATGAACCAGATTTTGACGGAGCAGAATAAACGACTGGTTGCTCAAATCACTGAAGACAGTACACCAGCCGCAAACCAATCAGCTTGTGCTAGTATCAGAACACCTGCTACTGCTAGTGAAGGTTGGGTTATGAAGCCAGATCCTCCGAGAAGGGGAGCTGTCTCAACATTATCTACCATTGGAACCCTGCTCTTCTTTTCTCTGTTCTTGGGTTTTTTCCTGGGCACTGTCCAAGCAGGTAATGTTCTCATCGCGCCAGAACATCCTATGCTCTGCTTGTCTGATGAAGGCAAATCTTTTTGGAAATTACCTGGACCACTCCAGTGTTATGTGTCGTTCACCGACCCTGACTCTCAACCACTGGCCACAGATGTTTTGCTCTATAAACGCAACTACATTCAGTACAAGTCAAAGGCATATAAATGCACGAAGGTGAAACAAGAAAAAGACGTGAAGACATATTTCTTTGGTACTCATCACGTAGAACTGGATAAAGAGGTTAACATCCGTGTAGACGCAGATGAGTGCTATAGCATGAAGGAATGGCACAAGTGCTCGGAGGGCCCTCTCACAAAGATTGGTGACCTCTACGAGACAAACAAACAGTTAGAATGGTGGTATCCTGGAGGAGGCATAAATTGCTGTTATTACAAACATTTTGAAATCACCAACTGCTTCTTGCACGAAGCTTATGTGTACAAACGACATCATACACAACAAATGGAGAGCACCGCAGGTGATGTTAGTCATTGTGATTACTCCGCAGGTGCATGCCAGCTGAAAGATGGAACTTACCTCCTTTGGGATGTAAACAAGGACGAAGGATGTGAGTTTCTTCCTTGGAAACCCCTACCTGGTCATCAATGGGACGAGAACTGGCTCTCGGAAGATGGAAACCTCGCCCTAACTTTCCGAAAAGAGTGGGTAGCTCAGGACTGCGAAGGCAAGGAACTGCATGTTAGCGACCAAGGTATTCCCTTCAGGATTCTTGGACAAAAACTTTATTGGGCTCATCGGGCCAAGATTGCCCGACAGAAACGGCAGGCTAATGAAGCTACAGCCACGCCCGCTCTAGTCACTGATTCCAATGATGAAGCGGAGTTACGACGTTTCATGGCTACTGCTAACGCCGGGAAACCAATTCTTCGAAACTGGGCAGAGAAGAATGGCATAGTAACTACAGACATCCTAGCAGCTTCGCTACAAGCGGTAACTTTGAAGGAAAGTAGCAACATTCGCTTTGCCTTTGCCCATGCCCTGGGAGCAGTATGTAAGATGGCAGCCAATACGTTGGAAATCCTGAAAGCCGATCTTCTGGCTAACCCAACCTTAACTGTGAGAGCAATTCTTCAGCGACCGAATGTCTATGCCAGAGCGGGTGGCATGGCAGTTGAAGTGTGGCCCTGTCAGAGTTTGGAACCAGGAAATACTGGATAGCAGCCATGAATGGAACTTGTACTAAAGAAATTCCGATCAAATTCCGCTGTCATGGAGAGGAACACTTAGGCTACATGGACGTAGTCACTAATATAGTCCAAACTCATGGACTACCTGCTGAATGTAGTCACAGCCAAGAAATTCCCTTCAGACTTCAGAATAAGACACTGTTGTACAGGCCAGATGGCACTTATGTGGAACTCCATGATATTCCGGAATTACGGATTTTTGATTGGAACTACACATCCTCATGGACGTTTGAACCAACCATTTTTCATCAGATCGTCATGTACAATTGGTCCGATCTACAAACTCAGCTCACCCTGAACGAACTTTTGGGCGAATTGGATTATCAACGAAAAATTCTAGACTCACTCGGAATGAAGGAGAAGTATAATACTTCGACACGAGTAGGAACTCAAAACTTCATCGCCAACATCATGGACGAAGGATATTTCGGTTTCTTGTATGGCCTGTCTCTGAACTGGTTCCAGATTTGGACCTTTTTGTGTTGTTTTTACATCACTCTGGGATTTCTTCTAGCACACTGTTTCCCAAATGGCGTCGAAGTGGCTGGAATGGTGAACGTGTCACGTTTGTGGGTCCCTCTGCGTGCTTACTTGGCGAGGTTGAATCGGCGATGGCAACAGGCCAAGTTCCGACCAAGCCGTTCGTCCAAGCGGTCACGTCCAAATACTCCTGGTACCATGAATGTCGACCCTGTCGGGCCAGATCAGCACGGATGATCCTGCAGACTCTGCAACACTAGACAGATTACTACATGAAGATGCTGCCAGTTTTACATCTGAGACCACATCTAAGAGACCTAAGCTCTTACAAGCTGAAATTCCTATGGTGAATCTTGCAACATCATCAAGAGAACCGCCTTCTTCGTTTTCTGGAAGACTGGACGCGATATCAGAAAACTCTGAACATCTTTTCAGTACCTTCAGAGTACCTCCTCCTCCTCCAGTTAGATCGACAACACGAGCCAAGCGAACACTACAACGAGAGGAAGCAGCGTATTCGGGTGAAGTTAACGCAATTTCTAGTAGTGGACCTCCACTAGCAGCTCTTACGAACATAGCATTGCAGATTGAAACTTTACAGGTCCATGGCTTATTGGATACTGGCAGTGAACTTACCATCATCCACAAGGATCTTCTTGAACGACTGCCTCCGGCAGTAAATAATACTTTCACCGTGAAGTCAGTTACTGCCACTTCAGTAACCGGTCAACGAATTCCCATAATAGGCGCTGTCAAAGCTACTATTCATCTGGGAAACGCAAGTTTCGAACAAGAACTCTTTGTTACAGCATCCACGACACACTCAATGCTACTCGGTCTAGACTTGTTGAGCAGATTCAAGACTGTCGAAGTAGATTTCATCAAACGAAGAGTGAAACTGGGTGATCAATACCTACGATTGATCCGGGAAAAGGGGGTTCCGGAACTATTGGTCTTGGAAAAACTGACAGTTCCGCCTCGGTGTGAAATGATGATTCCGTGTGCCTACCTGAGAAATGGGTTTGATGGCTCGGGAATTTTTGAGCCGCATGCGGAAAATCTAAGAAAGCTGAATTTGTATGCTGCGAGAGCGTTGCTACCTTCAATTGCTCATGGATCAACTATAGCCATCAAAGTTCTAAATCCTACTCACCAACCAGTCCCTGTGTATGCCAATACAGTGCTCGGAACGGTGGAAGAATATCACGGCATAAATAATGAACAAGTAAGCTATAGAGTAAATGGCTTGATGATCACTCCTACACAGTCTGAGCCGAAGACTGCAAGTTGGATTGAGGAGCAGTTGGATCTTTCCAACACCGATTTGACTCCGGAACAAAAGAAAGACTTGATTGACATTCTACTGCGGTTTGAAGATCGGTTTGTTGGACCAGACGGCGTACTAGGAAAAACCGATTGGGCAGAGCATACAATAGACACTGGAGATGCTAGGCCCATTAAGCAACAGCCGTACAGAGTACCGGTTGGTCAGCGACGCGTAGTGAAAGAGCATATCGACAAAATGCTAGACCAAGGTATTATCAAGCCCAGTTATAGTCCATGGTCATCACCAATTGTGCTGGTTTCAAAGAAGGACGGTACCCTCCGTTTCTGTGTGGACTATCGAAAGTTGAATGCTATCACCAAAAAGGATGTTTTTCCCTTGAAACGAATTGACGAAATTTTGGATGCTCTCGGAGGTGCCAGATATTTTACTACTCTCGATATGGCAAGTGGCTATTGGCAGATTCAAATGGCAGAAAAGGATGCCGAGAAAACAGCATTCACTACACTATATGGCCTATACGAGTTCACTGTGATGCCTTTTGGGCTTTGCAATGCCCCTGCTACGTTCCAACGCCTTGTTGACATCGTACTCTCAGGTCTCCAGTGGCATAATTGCTTAGCCTATATCGACGACATTGTTGTGTTTTCTCGTGCATTTGATCATCACCTTGGTGATCTCCACTCTGTTTTCCTCCGTTTAAGAGAGGCGAACTTGGTGCTAAAACTTAGCAAATGTACTTTCTGCCGAGAGAATATAATCTATCTTGGTCATCAAATATCACGAAAAGGTATTGAACCAAACCCTGAGAAGACAAGTGCGATCAGGAACTTTCCGCGGCCCAAGTCAGCCCATGACGTGAGAGCGTTCATAGGCTTGTGTTCCTATTACCGCAGATTCATCGAAGGATTTGCCACCATAGCAAGTGATCTTCACTACCTAACTAGGAAGAATGTACAGTTTGAATGGACAGAAGGGTGCGAAACTGCCTTTAACGCCCTGAAGGAAAAGTTGACCAGTGAACCGATTCTTATCTATCCTGACTTTGGAAAACCATTCCTGGTTACTACTGACGCTAGCAACATTGGCGTTAGAGCTGTGCTCGGACAAGAACAGGATGATGGAGAACATCCAATAGCGTTTGCTTCTCGCCTATTGAACGACACCGAAAGGAACTACAGTCCTACAGAGAAAGAGTGTCTTGCGATGATATTTGCAGTGAAAACGTTCCGTCATTACTTGT
>JASAND010004500.1:0-12039 GCA_030248195.1 Trissonchulus latispiculum
TGACAATAATAAGCTAAGTGATTAGGGGAGAGAGACCAACCTCTCTCCCCGACTGCCAGCCAAGCACTGACTGCAAACTGCTAATTGCAGTCGAGACCCCAGTAGGGGGTTGGCCTTAAGCTTGCTAACTGCTGATTGGGTGTTTTTGAATGATCACGCTTTGTTATTGGGCTACCGAGTCGTGACCTACGGTAGCCCACAGGCGCGTCTGGCGGCTGGAGGACCCCCAAATTAATGGGAACAGATGACCCCTAAATCAGACAGAAAGGAGGCCAAAGGCCGGATTTTAAGTATCAAGTTTTAGGGGTCTCTGCTGGGGCCCATAAATTTGGAGTAAACAGAAACTCCAATATTTTCAAGAAACTTGGTCCTCCAGCGGCCAAGACAAAGGGTTCCCTTTGCTTAGTAGAAAGCAAAGGGACCTCACCTGTTTGGTCCATCAAGGACCCAAAGGACGAAAAGAACGAAAACAAATTACGTAAGAACTTAAGAGCTAGGTACCTAGTTTAAAACTAATGAAAACTAAAACCACTAATAATTACCTATATAACTAATAGTTTAAGTACCTAAGTACCTAATATCATTGTGTATGATTGTATAACTGTATATATCTGTTTACCTATATTTGTATACTGAGTAGTGCAAAGGCTGTAGCCAGCCTTTTGTGGGCGGGAGGTCAGCGGTGACCCGTATAAGGTCACTGTTACATGACTTACGTGAATGGATGCATGAGTGGCATTCGTTCACGTAAGGTCTGGGAGCTTTCCACGCTCTCCAGACAAACAGACGGGCGGTCAAAGACAAAGGCCGACCCGTAAAAGGAGAAGAAAAAGGGGAGGAGTTAGAAAAACTCCCCAATTAATGGAACTAAAAACTAAAAACGCAGGATTTAAAATGTGTAATTAACTTGTACTTTTTGTTGTTTCAGGAATTAAAAGAAGAACTGTGTTAATATTGTGTAAATGTTCTGGTTTGTTGTGTAAATGTACGAATAAGACGAAGGATAATGTGTTTTCTTGTTATTTAAGGGGATTTTGTGCCGTAATTGGCCATTGCGCAACGCTGACAGGAAAGGGGAAAGACAGGACAATTAAAAGGGGGTCTCAGATACGACCGCCCTTACGCAAGACTGGCGTAACAGGGATTTATGCAGATGTGGGAGGCCTCAATACGGCCGTCCCGCACACGTACAAAAGGGCAAAAGGTCAAAGGTTCGAATCCTTGCACTAAGAGTTGAGATAACCTAGGTAATTATGCACATTTTAGACAATTCTAACACCTAATAAGTTCACTAATTAATGCAGTTCAAGGGCCTCAATACGGCCGCAGGAACGCAGTTAAGACACCTTAATTAAGCCCTGATAATTAACCAGATTATTGTGATTTCTAAGGCAATTCTGGCAGTTCTGACAGACAGACAATGCAGGTATAGGTTACAATTGACAGTAGACAATAAGACCTGATTCTTTATACAATTACCTGGCATAGGCTACTGGACTGGCCATGAGATCTTCAACAGAACTAATTAATAGACCCAATTAATAACTCTCTAGATTAGCCTTTTTGGCAGATTTCCGGATAGGGCCCAGATTATTCTTTACTAAGGCCATCTTATACTAGTTATTGATAACCTATTCCTAGTTGCTAGGTGAGGCTGTAAGAACGCGAAATGCCTTTTTACTGAATAAAACAACAAATACGGTAACAGAAACAGTAATTTCATTACATATATTTCTACGCAGGAGTTAAGACGAATAAGTACGTAGCGTTATTGACGTCACATGGATATCCCAACCATGGTCAACATTGTCAACTATTCTCCTTAGGAAACTGTTAGACCTCTGTTAGTCAACAATGCGCCGACGGACGGATATATATATTAATAAGCGTTTGTATAACTCATGTATTCAGAGACTCAAAGTTAAATCTGATGTTAACTTTCGTGACATATATACATATATATGAGCGTAACCTCTGGAGCATCCTGTCATCAACGCTAAAACTACCCTATCTCGTCTCTTCAGACTACTAATAATGCCAATATGAGTCTATTTGGCATCCACTCATATTGGTGCGTGTACAAACAGCACATCTGTACGCTGTACAGTACAGCACAGCACTCTACAGCCACTTTTATGAGAAAAGTTGCTCAGCTCACTTGGGGCTTTCATTTGGTACCAAATTTGACCGCTTTTGAATATTTTCATTTTCGACCCAAAATCACCTAAGACCCCACCCATACCCCAGCACAGCACTCTACAGCCATTTTGAGCATGCACTTTTATGAGAAAAGTTGCTCAGCTCACTTGGGGCTTTCATTTGGTACCAAATTTGACCACTTTTCAAAAAATTTATTTTTGACCACCTGTCACTTTACCCGACCTGGCCCCCAGACGGTCAAGTGGAATCAGCCCAGCAAAATGAGTGGATATCACAGCAAAACAGACACCGGGAATGAGCTGGGCACACCACCCCTATGGACAAAGTTTTGAGAGGCTAAGTACAGTCATATATGGTATTCCCGGAAGTCGGTACTGACCGGACCTCCAGACGGCAAATTTGAACCAGCCCAGCAAGATGGGTGGGTCGTACGGCAAAACGGAGACCGGGAATGAGCTGGGCGCACCAGAAAACCCATATAGACAAAGTTTTGAGAGGCCAAGTGAAGCCTACTATGGGCCTCCCGGAAGCGGTTATCGACCTGACCCCTCAGCCGGTCAAGTGGAACCAGCCCAGTAAATTGGGTGAATCGGGCAGCACAACTGATGGCGGGAATGGAGTCTCCGTCCCCAAAAACCTTTATATGCACGATTTGAAAAGTCTATCTTGAAAAAAAACTAAGTTCAAAGTCGGACCCAACATTCACCAACTTTGGCGGGCCACTGTGGCGATGTGGCGCAACATATCAAAAATTCTACTTCAAACGTCATAATCCGGATATATGTCCTTATCAACCATATATAACTTGTCAGGTTTGTATTTGCACAAAGAGCTGGAAAGAAGCTAATCCCAGGCATACTTTTGGCCATTTCGACTTTCTGAGCCGAATTTGTGGTGCCACTGTGGCGCTGCGGCGCACTATGGCGCGGCGGCGACCACATATATCGAAAGTCAGTAACCTATATATATTGATGATATACCGCAATAGGTGCCTGCCCTTTGCTACATTCTGTGAAAGAGGCTACAAAATGGTGATATACGAGGATAAAACGGAGACACCGGAAAAAAACATCGCCGGCATAACTGCCGGCGGGTGCAACTTTTTAACGGTAAGTGCTAGGGGGATGAAATTTTCCAATTATACTAAACTTGACACGGTTTACTGTCCTAATGCCTATCACTCTTTTAAGTACGCCCTTTCAAAACTCAAGATCACTCTCCTACCTACGTTTATTAGTCAAAACTCAGAGTCACTCATTTACCTACAAATTAATCCTCCAAAACTAAGAATCCCTCTTCTACCTACAAATTAATCTTTCAAAACTAAGATTTTGACCAATAATTTTAAAATTTTGCGTGGATGCATATTGGAGGCTGATGAATTCAAAAATTCAAAAAAGTAGGGGGGCCATTGGGAACCGAGAAACTTTTGAAAAATTCTGCTGAAAACTTGCATACAAGGGTTTTCATTGGAGCTGAGCATTTATCTGAAATAGGTTCTTCGTGTCAGCCGGGATGTAGGATGGTCACTTGGTCGTACAGTAGCACCTGGCCACCTGGTTCAGCAGCAACGAAAGACGAAGGCAAAAGAACCGGACGATTGTCATACCACTCCATAACAATCACATTAGAGTTAGCACTTAGCATCAACTTTATTGTCAAAATGTGCAGGCGGAAAATTTGGAGGTCGTGAATAGGAAATGGGAGGGCCAGCTCCGCAGGGGTGATCTCCAGGTCAAGGGAGTTGAAATTCCAATCCCCCACGGCACAAGTATAGTTGAAGCAAGTCGAAAAGTATCCATCCATCGAAACTTTCATAACATTTTAAGATTTTAAATTTTTGAATCCATCATCCTTCAATATGCACCGATACAAAATTTCAGTTATTTGGCCAGTTAGGGCTGGGAAAAAGCGCAAAAGAGCCAAAACTGTAGTACTTAATGTGTTATATACAGTCTGTAGTTAGTTACTAACTAAAGTCTGACACAAAAACGTATTAGACATTTCTTCGGAATATCCAAGCTAAAAATTTCTTCTTTTTTTGGAAATGGATAATGTTTTGGTTTTCTGATAAATATTATATAAATGCCGTTTTAATCACAGTTTCCTACGCACATTTTTGTGTAAGACTTTAGTATATTGCTTGTAAATATTGTAAACAGTTGTAAAGGAGATTACGGTAGTGTAGGCAAATGAGTGATGCTTAGTTTTGAAAGATTAATTAGTAGGTAGAAGAGGGATTCGGGTCTCTTGCGCAATTCCCCCCCAGCCCTAACTTTTTATTTTTTTGACCAATAACTTTGAAATTTTGTGTGGGTGGGTGCATACTAGAGGCTGATAAATTAAAAAATTCAAAATTTTAAAATTTTAAAAAAATTTTAAAAATTTAAAATTTTATTTTGGTAAGGGGGGACCAAGGGGAACCGAAAACATTTTTGAAAAAAATTTTGCTGAAAACGTGCATACAGGGGTTTTCAGGGGCGCTGAGCACGAATCCTAAATCTGTTTTTCGATAAAGCTTTTCATTAGCTCAGGATTAGCTTACATCTTAAGCTTATAACTTTAGCTTATTTCAAGCTACATAACGAAACGCTTTATCGAAAAACGGATTTCGGATTCGTGCTCAGTACCCCTCAAAACCCCTGTATGCACGTTTTCAGCAAAATGTTTTTCAAAAAATTTTTCGGTTCCCCTTGGTCCCCCCTTACCAAAATAAAATTTAAATTTTTTAAAATTTTTTTAAAATTTTAAAATTTTTGAATTTTTGAATTCATCCGCCTCTAGTACACCCATGCAAAATTTCAAAGTTATTGGTCAAAAAAATAAAAAGTTAGGGCTGGGGGGGGGGGGGTAAATTGCGCAAGAGACCCGAGGGATTCTTAGTTTTGGAAGATTAATTTGTAGGTAAATGAGTGATTTTCAGTTTTGCAGTGTAGGCAAATGAGTGAAACTGAGTTTTGTTATCTGATGTCGGCAACTTCAAACAGTAGGTAATAGAGTGATAGGTACTAGAGGGATACACGCTCGACACGGACTTTCTTTTGTGCTCAAAATTTGCGCAGGATCTGCGCAGGAATCTGCGCATCCTCTGCGCAGCGTCTCTGAAGGCTGTCATTGGGGCGTTTTGGCTCATATTATAGGGGTCGCTACCGCGACCCCTATGATATTGTTAATATTTATGAAAGAGACGGACCAATCTTATTTGCAAGGGTTAGTGGTGCCAGAGCTGGAAGTGGGTCAAAGTTTTTGACCCGCACCCAACCGGCGACCCACGGACCCTTGACCCTACCCACCTGGCCCACACCCGTGACGCGCGGGGAATTATTTGACCCACATGAGCCACTTTTGATTAATGATGCGCTAAGAATAAATTGTTGTCCACAACAAAATAATGGAGATTTTTAGGTGCTTAAACCAGTTGAGTATGACTGCAGCATGATAAAAGGCAACTGAATTAAACATGTAGAATCTTTTATAGTTCTAGGAATTAAAGGTAGAAACATACAAAAATAGCAAAAACAAAAAGTGATCAAATAGGAAAATCCTTACTCAACTGTGGTATGTAATTGTTACATATATTTAAGCCTTCAGAACTTGTTACGGAAAATCTCTTGCAATCTGTTTCAACATTGTACACCTACCGTTCTAAATTGCATATATTTTTGCACGTGCCATATGCTTACAGAAATCATACCAGTGCTAGACGGCAAATACTGTCGATTCACAAAATATTGGCTTATATATATATACATATATATATATATATATATATATATATATATATATATATATACAAAAAACTTTCTAGCTGGCACATGGCTCGAAAAATTCTTGAACAGAAACAGGAGAAGTTGACGCTTCGCAAGACGAAGGCAGGAAGTTTAATTCTAATTCAAATTCAGAATTCTAAAAACAGTTCGTATTCTTGATGTTTAAAATATGTAAAATGTTTTCAGTAGACGATTTAAATTTTAGCTCTTCAGTAAGACAGCAGCCTGCTTCTGCTATTGCTGTGGAAGGGCACTGTAGCTTAGGTAGGATGAAGCATTAAGATGTGTTCAAATTTAAATTTGTAGTTTAAATTTCCAAAATATACCTGTCCGATGTTTCCATTAAAATGTAGGTATTGCAAATATATACATACAAGAGCGCATGAGCTGACGCAGATCATGCTTAATTTGTGCGGCAGTGATTTGGTGGTAATTACTGGTAGAATGGAATGGCAAAATATTATGAGATCCTATTCTCAGTAGAAATATTTAAGCGTTTAATCTCAAAAGTTTAAAATGCAGCCACAATGGTGTTTGGGCTCATTCGGCATACATTCGTTTTATAGCGCCCCTTGCATCAAACCCAGATTCCTTCTGAAAAAACTTCATTTTGTTTTAAAGTCAGCCATATTCGAATTCATGCGGCAACAGCTGCTTAATGCTTGAGGGAAAAACAGAAAAAAGCCGATTTTTCTGGTTGCCTTCGGTCCTCCCCAATTTCTTTCCTGCACATGTCTGCTTGAGGATATATGTAACGAATTGGTTGAAATTGAAATTATGGAATCGGTCTCCTGATTCCCTTATTCATAATTCTGAAGATTTGAACTGAGCAGTGGTAATCGTTACACAGGTGTGGGAATATACGCAGCAGCGTAGCAGAATTTTACGAAATTCTCTACAATTTATTTCTTTTGTTACTGTTGTGTAAAGCCATTGGCTTCAAAATTTCGCTAACTTTCTTCTGAGTAAATTCTTTGGCTTTGCCATTTAGCTATCTTGAAAATCAAAATTTGTGCAATATGCAAATTAGTTTTTGACTATAAAAAGGGGGTATTTTCGGAATAGTCGGTCACTTTTTTATTTTGACATCATCCAATCACCACTGCTCATCAGGGTCTCAGGAACTAGAGGTTGGTAAGGGGGGAAGGGGGGGGGAATTATTAAACACGGTCGACTTTTGTATTTGTTTGAAAATTATTATTGTTATCACTATTTCGCTTGAAATAAACACTTGTTCTCTAGTTTCGGTTAAATTTAATAGGGATCTTGATTTCACATACTCATCACGAACCTCCTTTCTTCTTTTCAAATTCAGTCTTCTCTTAAATCAAAATTCTACATAGGTTAACGGCGTACTTCGAGAATACTAAGGTCAAAGACTCAGTTGTGGTGGTGTTCCGACAACCGTGTCTTGAGAGTTAGCCAAAGTTCAGGGGTCTAACTGTTATGCATCAAATAACGTAAAACACGTAGTTTGGTTGTGAATATGCAAATGAATAAACTGTTGAGGAAAGATATCAGGACCTTTTGCAAAAGATTGCCTGTTAAGGTGTGAGTTCGAATCAAAGGTAGTTCATAAATCAACAATAAAAATGTTTGAATGAATAGTCCCCAGATTCAGACTATACTATAAAAGATCACTAACTAGAAGGAGTAGGAGATCGAAGTTCTAAATATGCCAAGTTCTAAATATGCCTATCTATCTACCGAGTGGACACGAGTGGACAACAAGTTGATTGTTCCCTAAATTTCTAGGAAAGCAGAATTTATTGAGATTCAAGGTAAGGATGAATCTCAGTAGTTTCACAACAATTTGCGGTAATCAAGTTCAATGAGATAAAAAACGGTAAAGATTAAAATAAGCACAGCAGCTAGCATACACATAAAACAATCAGATACAGCACAATTATTGACTTTTAACAGAAACGTCCAAAAGAAGTAGACAAAAATTAATGGTTTATGCTCAAGACCGAGGGAGACTAGGTATGTAATTCCAACACGTCTAAGCAGTACCTCTAGGTAGTACAGTCCTGTTCTAATAGCTCTATGCAATTTTTATGCTCTAAGTCCTATGAATCCGGCGCATCAGTAAACTATGTAGTTACTATCTAAGTCAGTTGGATTTGGCTCAAGCTAGTTTGGTTCGGAGATTCTGATCCTAGGTAGTCTTTACTGTGCTTTGCTTTGTTCTGCTCTGCTCTGTCCGATTACAATTTATATATTACAAACTATTAAATGGCACTGACTTGCCGAACTAAAAACAACGTAACTGCAGTTATAAAACAATTAGTTGATAGTCAGTTAACAGCCTAAACACTTTTGAATGACAAAGTTTTCAGAATTCGGGCTTTTCACCTTTTAGGCATAGAAGCAGAAAGTTGGGCTCTACTGGTCTCTACTGTATCGTTATAACTAGGAACCACTCCGTCTGATCTTGCGGTAGATGGGACTTTAGAAAAATAAGCTAAATCTTGAATCTAAAGTGTCTGTAAAAATCCAGTCGGACTAATTTCGATGCACCAAATGTTCCAAGTTAGTGGAAAGGAGCCGCAGTAGTAATCCTATTAAGCAAATAGTTGCTGGCTCGGTTTGTACCAAATTGAGCAGACTTCTCACGAACGGCATTTAAGGTGGTGATTCCTTTTGGGCACATATTGTTGTTTGGCGGCGTAAATCATAATGAAATTTGATGAAACTTTCCGAAATAAGTTCTTTTAGCGTTCTAACATCCTCCGCGCAATCCCGATTCAAAAATTCGAGGTTTCCGGTCAGAGTGGTTTTTCCCAATTTCTGAACGTTTGGCAGCTGCTATACAGTTATGACTATATTCATTCGAAAGATCTCATTGAGCTACACATTTTTGCTTTTTAAAGTAAGTTTCTACTTTTTCTCTACCGTGAGATATAGCCGATTTTCTTGTTTTGGCGTCGAAAACTTGTCATTTTTGCAGAAATCAAATTATCCAACATTTCTTGAACTACGCAAGCCGTAAAATCAAACTAAGGGCGTCGATCTGAAGGTCTCACAGGGACAAATTATCCGACGCATGATCATCTTCCCACTGCTATCCTGTAGGCTGCTATCATAAAAATGTATTTTTTGCAAAAACACGACCAATTGTTTTCCAAAGATCGTGGAGCATTCACCATGCAAGCTGGAGGGCTGCTACTGAACAAATGTGTTCTGCACAAATATACCCAGGGACGATTTTTTAGTTGCCCCGATTGCTGCTTTCTAGCTAAAGTAATCGCTTGACAAATTTGTAAAAAGTAGGCAAAATACAGGTTACGCACACATTTCAGCTTATTTCTCTATAACGAAGAGTGATTTCACAATAAATAAAAAATCGTCCCCAGCTATTTGATGGAGCTTTCGAATGATATAACCGATGTCTCGCGAAAAAATTTACTTGAGTCTGCAAAAATTCTGGAAAATCATATTTCTTCTAAAATGTGTTAAAAATATTTTAGAAAAGCAACATTAGTTTCGTGGCATGCATTAAAACAAGAAAATGTCAAGCTACATTTTGATATAAAAATGGCGTCTTAACTCCAAGTAATGAATCAGTAATAATGGTGCAAGCTTTATGTGACCAAAGGGAATCACCACCTTAAGTGCCGAAATTTCTGGACAGTTGACGTTCTTATGGCTCTCTACCATGGTGCTTGAATCAAATGGGTTAAAACCCAATTAATAAGTAATACAGTTTGGGTTTTAACCCATCACTTGTCATTCGCAGCTGCGTGGCTCATAAGATCATCCAACTTTGCCGCTCTGTCGCTCTGTCGATTAATTCATTAACTGAAGCGCGTGCAACAATCGCAATTGACTAACTGGTTTGCTAGTTTGTTTTATGTTTGAAATGAGTTGAACGATGAATGCCAAGACTTCTACGCTTGAACTGAACTTTTAACTTTTGAAGCTAACAGTTAGACTGTGTTAGTTTGCTATGCTATGCTGAGTGGAACACTTTCTCTAATTTACCTCAAAAGCAGGAATGCCTCAAATTCTGCACTTGGTTTAGATAAGTTTACAGTGTCCGTGAGCACAAAAGTGTTAAGGATTTGGTGAGATTACATCACAGGTGTGCTGCCAAGTTTAAACGATTTGCCTGGAAATATTTGATCGCAAGCAACTGAAACGTAAATTAAATCTGATCCTTGCTGTTTGTGAAGAATCTTTGCGGAGTCTTACTTGGAAGTACCGTTGTTTTAATTTTTTGGCTCGAATCAAATCAAAACTACTTTGATGCGACATCTAATTTTGAGATTAATCGAACTGAAACAAAGCAAAATTTTTGAAGTAGTACAACCTCAAGTCGGAGATTTTCTGCAAATTTATTAAACATTTTCTAACGTTGAGTAAACTAGCAACAGTTTAAGTTGAGTAACTCTTGACGATGCGTCCTTATTTCTTCGTTGCATTAAACATGGAAAAGATGAACTTTTCCCTAGTACAAACCAAAAACATGATTAGGACTTGCTTAACTGTAATCGCTGCACAAATGACAGCTAGATTTCGGTGCGACTTTAAAGCTTTTGAATTTGGTATAGCTAGACTTTCTCTTAGAATCGAATAAAATATCGAACGGCAGAGTTGCGAATGATGCTTAATCTGAATAATTATCAGTGGAAAAGAGTGCAATTACAACAACATTCTCATCTGAACTTGCTACTGAAAGGGTACAATAATTTCAGAAAAGTTTCTGCCTTTGCTGTAAAGCAAGGTTATTGAAAAGACTGAAGTGAAACCCTAAGCAATTTAAATTGATAGAATTAGAAAAGAAATTGAACCAGCGATTCTCGAAGCTTCCTAAGATAGCTTTCGCAGAGCTATTCCTTGATGGTGCGAAACTTGAAATAGTTTGCAGTTCTTTTATCTAAATCTTTCATAGCGTCATGCGGGATTTAAAGCGTATTGGCTTACTTAAGGGGGTCCAAATTTTGGTCATTTTTTCGACTTTCTCCGATCTCGCTGATTTTTATATATTTTATGGTCCAAACGGTATATTTTAATGAGTTTTTAAAATTAAAGTTGTAAGTCGTACGGTTCTTGCGAAATTTCACCTCAAGTTGAGGTCTCATGTGTTAAACATAGGAAACTTAAAAAGTTTCACTTTTTTGGAGTGGTGTCAAAAAATCTCGAAACTGGCCAATGCTAACCACATCCGTGTCTGTATTATTAGAAAGTTCTGTGATTTGTTGGAATTAGAATTTTGATTTACACTGGCTTGCACCAACCATTTTTAACTCGGTGTTACGTTAACTCGGTGTTAACAAGAGATAACCTGCAGTTAGACCGTTGCACCAAATTAGGCTCCCTACGGATCGGCTAACCCTCTATTAAAAGTTAACTCGGTGTTAACCTTTAGGTTTCGCAACACTGTGCTGAAAGCGTTGGTGCAGACGGTTAGGGTTAACCTGAACCATAAGGTTAACTCGGTGTTCTGTAACCTGCTGCACTCAGGGTTAACTCGGTGTTAAACTTAACTTTAATCTTATTTGGTGCAAACGAGCGTTAGGCTTCTAAAATTTTTTTAATTACTTTATGAACATTAAAATTTGAAGCCATTTTAAAAGCGGGTCAAATTTTAAATAATCAAAAATTGATTAAAAAATTTTAAAGACGTAAATCAAAATTCTAATTCCAACTAATCACAGACATTATCCAGGCCTTTCCAATGATAACAGACATGGCTGGTTAGCAATGAAATTACGCAACAACCGTACGACTTACAACTTTAAGTTTAAAAACTCATTAAAATATGCCGTTTGGACTATAAAATATGTAAAAATCAGCGAGATCGGAGAAAGTCGAAAAAACGACCAAAATAGCCTTAAGTATTCTTTGCTTAAGATTAGCACAAGATTCCTATATCTGGAAATTTGTAAACATTAAATTCTCTTAATAACTTTGCAAGTTGTGAGAAATTAAACCAGTTCCTCTTTGTTTATGTTTGTTATTTGAAAATTATTGACCAGGTGCTAGCAATGTTGGAAAAAGTTAAGCTGACACCACATAAATGTATTAATCTTGGCCACATAAATAACATTTATGATTTGGTTTGGTTTTCGCTTAGGTTTGGTCAGTTGCTGCCTGGTTCCAAAAT
>JASAND010004503.1:0-34218 GCA_030248195.1 Trissonchulus latispiculum
ATGTATTATGTAACTCAGTTGCCCATCTACAGTTTCATTTGACCCTGCATGAGCAACGAATAAGGTTACATTTGACCTTTCCAGACAAGAAAAATTTTGCTCGATGGATAAAATACCCACCACCAAACTGTTTTATATATTTATTTAATTTGGAATATATACTTTAAAAGCTATGCAAGTTTCATGAATTGAAATCAGTAACCTTGTTATCTTTCTAGCAGTTATCCTAACTTTGACTGATCTTGACTTACCTAGGCAGCTTAGCATTTGATGAAATCAGTACATGAATGTTACTGTGCAAACTTTCCCCCATGCCCATGCCAACCGTTCTACCGGTTTTGTTTAAGTCACCACCACAAGAAGTGGTAATGAACAATAAACAAATTCTCGTGATGTTACGTTTTGGCTGGCACAAGTAGATCGATATATACTTTGAGTTTTTGAAACAGAAAAGTATGTCTTCAAAACTTTCCGTTTTCAAATGTTATCTACCCATTTCCACAGCTGATTTTCAACATTTGTTAGTAGCTAATTCTTGCTAAAATAGATTGGCTTTTATGACATTGTTGCATAGGCTATGGATGTGCCCCTGGTTTTCCAAGACCTCCAAAATCTCCAAAGGCACCAAAAACTCCAAAATCTCCAAAGACACCCTCGCCTGGTGGAGGCTTTTTGGAAGGTAATTAATTGCCTCTCATTTTTGTATATTTTGTTATCTACCAGATTACGAGAAATATTTGTACATGCTGGTAAAATGAGTGAGTGTTGCTATGTGTTAAAGATTGTATACGTAAATTTGCATGACACATAATCCTTATGACACACTCCAGTTTTTTTAAGTGATCACCTATCTGAATATTTCTAATTGCATCTGCTAACTAATGTTGGCCTGTCCAGACTTTGACTTTTTGAGACCGGCCGGCGGACGACAGGACCGTTCGCCGTATCGCCCGGTTGACTGATGGCTCGAAGACGATCAAGTTTCGGTGTAGTATATTATTTTGTCATCTATGATAAAATGTCAGCTAAGCTATCTTGTCACAGAAGAGGCCCCCCTTATTTCCGCTGCCTTATTATTTTTAAATTTTAATTGCAATGAATAGCTCTTGTTAGGATGATTATTTTGATATAAAATAATGCGGTAATTTAGCAACATTTTCTCATCAGTGTTGAATAGAGCGCACTAAATAACGTATTTAGAACCCAAAACCACCACCCTAGTGTTCCAATTAGGGCAACTGACCCCGCCGAAGTCTTAGTGGTCACTGATGGCCCCGGCAGGGTCTCTAGTATGAAGTCTGGTGGCTCTAAAATACCGTTTTGAAGGCTAAAATGTTGTTTTTTCGTGTTTCTGAGTGACTATAACTTATTTCCAGTCGTTTTGGCAGAGAAACTCAGGACTTCGTATGTTGGCGGTATATGACCCACGGTCACGTGACCCCTGCCGGACCCTTCCGGACCCTCCAGGTACCAACTGGGCAGTCCAAAATTGCTAAAAACATGTCCTAGGGGGTTTTCTCGTGCGCTGAATTCAAATCTGGCATTAGTTTTTATGTAACTATAGTCTAATACTGACTTCCGGAATCACGTTTACCGTCGGACGGTTCAGGCCCGGATGGTTACCAGGTTGGACTCCCGAAAGTGTCAGACAACATCAAAAACAACGGCTATAAGGTTTTTCGAGGTCGCTGAGCTCGAATTTGGCGTTAGTTTGGCTCTAGCTGCTGTCCTGACTTCAGTAACAAAATATGAAAGTGATTTTTTTATTTGTTAAAATTTTAACAAAAAAATCACCCACCCCAGGACGGCTCAGAGGTCCGACCGGGAACTTCTATATATGTATGGATAGCGCACAGTCAGGACATGTCATATGTACAATATGGGTTGTCTACGGTTTTTCCCTTAGTAAATAGCAGCCGAAATTCGAACTTCGGTCATGAACGTTTTTGAGGTCACTTTTGGGTACCTTCACTTAAAGGTCTGCCCTGAACGCATGGAGAGGGCCTAGGAGCTCAAACTCACAGGCTGTAATGTCGAGATGTGTGGCTATCACCACGCAAAAAATTGGCCCTCTGCGGCTTTCCTGTGAGTCAGGGTGGGGTGATTTTTTTGTTAAAATTTCGGGTGATTTTTTTTGTTAACCTTGCTATATATAGCTTAATTACTTCTTGAAACTAAATTAACCAACATAGGATATTGTCAAATTTCAAGCAAAACCTGTCATGTGGTTGTGGTACATCATTCGAAAGGCCTTGACAAAATTAAGCCAATTGGTTAAACTCGACAAAACTTTAGCGGGAAAAAACAGTTTTTGTTTGTCCAATTGATTGGCTTTATGCAACATTAATTCCGCCTCGCCCTGAACTTTCGAATAGTATACAACATGATAGGTTTTGCTTTAAATTTGAAATTTTCTTGTAATTTCAAGTGTTAATTAGTAAATCGTCTAATTCGTCTAGAGTAAAGTGGGTTAGGTTTTTGAATTAAGGAAATGTGTGTAGGCTATGTGCCAGTCAAAAGTGCAAGTCTGTGGTAAAAGCTGTTCCACCAGGTGATTGGGAAGGTTATGCAGATTAACTTAATAGATAGCTTATTCGTAGCTTGTTAGCGTGACTTGGCGTGACTTCTTACTTCAACTAGTAAATGAGTAATAACGGTTCAAAGTTGATGACTCTAAAAGTAATCACCACCTTAAGGTGGTGATTCCTTTTGGGCACATATTGTTATTTGACGGCGTAAATCAAGATGAAATTTGATGAAACTTTCCGAAATAAGTTCTTTTAGCGTTCTAACACCCTCCGCGCAATCCCGATTCACAAATTCGAGATTTCCGGTCAGAGTCGTTTTTCCGAATTTCTGAACGTTTGGCAGCCGCTATTCATTTATGACTATATTCATTCGAAAGATCTCATTGAGCTTCATATTTTTGCTTTTTAAAGCAAGTTTCTAGCTTTTCTCTACCGTGAGATATAGCCGATTTTCTTGTTTTGGCGTCGAAAACTTGTCATTTTTGCAGAAATGAAATAATCAAGCATTTCTTGAACTACGCAAGCCGGAAAATCAAACTAAGGGCGTCGATCTGAAGGTCTCACAGGGACAAATTATCCGACGCATGATTGTCTTCCAACTGCTATCCTGTAGGCTGCTATCATAAAAAATGTAGTTTTTGCAAAAACACGACCAATTTTTTTCCAAAGATTGTGGAGCATTCACAATGCAAGTTGGAGGGCTGCTACTGAACAAATGTGTTCTGCACAAATATACCCAGGGACGATTTTTTAGTTGCCCCGATTGCTGCTTTCTAGCTATAGTAATCGCTTGACAAATTTGGGAAAAGTTGGCAAAATACAGGTTACGCACACATTTCAGCTTATTTCTCTATAACGAAGAACGATTTCACAAAAAATAAAAAATCGACCCCAGCTATTTGATGGAGGTATCGAATGATATAACCGATGTCTCGCGAAAAAATTTACTTGAGTCTGCAAAAATTCTGGAAAATTATACTTCTTTTAAAATGTGTTAAAAATATTTTAGAAAAGCAACATTAGTTTCGTAGCATGCATTAAAAAGAGAAAATGTCAAGCTACATTTTGATATAAAAATGGCTTCTTAACTCCAAGTAATGAATGAGTAATAATGGTGCAAACTTTATGTGACCAAAGGGAATCACCATCTTAAGTAAAGCTTGCATGTACAACGATGCAAAGTTGTGCTTCTAAAGTTTGTTATTGTCCGTTTTGGTTTTACAGAGTGTTTGGGTGATAAGGTCAGAGCTGAAGAACTAGATCCATCAAGTAAGCTTATTTTTTTGAAGTAAGCTTATTTACATATAATTGTGGAATACTTCTGGTTTTCGTTATTTCTGTACAATTTCTTAAACTGAAGTTTTGATAGGCTTGTGCTTGCTCAGGCCAACAAAATTTTGAAACTTAATTTTAATAATTTTTTATCTCAAAAGACAAATAAGCAATTGTAGTCACAGTATGTAGGTATGTTTGTGGAAACTGGTCCTTGAATGCTGAGTATATTGGGCCGTCAATTAACGAATAATTTCAGAATACGATGGACAGGGAGGTTTGATAGACACCGCCTCAGAATTGAACTGTGATTTCGAAGGATCATGTTGCTGGCAAAATGAAGAACCTCCCAGAGATACTCTTCAGTTCCAGAAGATCACTGGAAATCCTAAACAGGCCAATGTTCAAAAGTGTTTCAGCACAAAAGAAATGCCAAGTGAGTTTTTAAAAGTTTGCACTCTTCCTGTAACCTGGAGCAAGTGATGACTCTTTACTGACTCATTACTTTTGCAGGAAAAGTTTATCTATCAACAGGGTTAATCCTAATTTATACAGTTTTTGTTTCATCTTTCATTTGTTTTGTCTTTGACCACAGCAGGGATAATGCATTTTTCCAGAGGAGAAAGAGCGTTCAGATTTCTCAGAATTTAAATTTGTCGTTATTTCAGAAGGCGACTTCCTTGGTGTTTGCTACGTTGCCAAACAAGCACCAGAAGATAAAGCCGAATTTTATTCCTGCACCATTGAATGCGCCGAAGGAGACGTCAGCGTGACTTTGAAGTGAGTGAGCTCATAAAAGAGTAAATCTATAATGTAAGGCACATAATATATTCTTTGTACATGTAAGTATACACATTTTCTTTCTAGTTTTATTTTTCTTCGTTGTTTATCACAGTTTTGTTAAATTTGTAACTTTGAAATTTTCAGACATTGGATTAAAGAATCGAATGTGGATATCTGCACCAGAGACAGTCTCTCTGACAAGGGCGAGCTTCAGGGATGTCGAGCCGTTCGCGGTTCTCCGGGACCCACTACTGTCACAGTTCCAGGAGGAGAATTCATCGATGTAAGATTCTTCCCGTTTTTTAGTTATAAACTCGAGGCAGTCATTGTACACTTGTATGCAGTTACCTTTTTTCTTGGTTGCCAGAAGTCGTCGTCCAGTAATAGAATCGAATCCTTTTTGGTATGGGATGGTATGGGATGAAATTAAATTCTCCCAGTTAGAATAATTTGGCATGGAGTCGCTTTGAGCGAAGGACAGCCAAATGCTAAGCCAAGCAAAAACTCTCTCATTATTTAGAAATGGACTTTGCAGAGATGATTCTAGCAAAGTAGGTGACTGGACGGACCAACAACACTGACTTCCAGTATTAACTATAGCTGTGCTCTTCATTTGAAGCACACTTGAAATTGAATGGTTTAGCCAATTCTAGACAATCCTACAGTTGTTACTTTAGAATACTTAGTGAGGGAACAAACATAGGGAAAATACAATAATTAAGAACTTAGCTGAGTCTCATAGAAACCAGAAATACCCGATGAAATAGTATATATACATACTTGAACATAATTTAATTTGCCAAAACAAGTGCATACTCCTGGTGAAAAATAAGTAAAACAGAAAGTGCTATATTATGTAATGCGATGTGATGTAACAATACCATAAAGTAAAATATCATACAATTTAAAAAATTTTCAAAAATCAAAAATAAAAAATAAACCTCCTTAAAACAACTTCAAAGTTGAACAGTAATTCAAGTGAAAGGTGAATTGTATAAGCATTTTATGAACTAAAAGAATTTTGATACAGCTCAAACATTGCAGATATATACAATGTAAGTGCCTAATGCACATCTGGGATTTTAGTGACGATGAAAACTTAACAATTGGTCAAAGTCTTTCGGCCCTAATCCCTCAGGCCCTGACCAATTGAAAGTGTGAAAATTTGAATGTGGTCTACATTCTACAAAAGTAGACCAGGGCGGGATTAGGACCCATATGCTCATCGTCATCAGAGAGATCCAGTACTTTTTGGTTGATATAATTATATCAAATGGGAACATGTACTGGTTGGGCCAGCTCCTACATATGTAGGAACCAGAGTCAATGAGTCTAATCCTACCAATCATACATTCGTAGAATTATCTCTTAATATCTACGATTTAAGAATTGACAGCTATATAGCATAAGCAAGAGGAGAATTAAGAATAAAAGGTACGATGGACCGTAAATTTAAAGAGACATTTTATTGGGCGATGTGCCCTATATTACAGGGAAATTCCCTAAAAAGCATAAAAATAGAAAAATAGAATGCACATTTGTACATTTTCAACTTTTGCTATATCTTCTTCAGGTTTTAGATTGTAATTAGTGCCACTGATTTCTCTAGTCCAGACGGTGGATGTGTGTTGGTCGATGATATCAAAGTCGAATTTGAGAAATGCGGTGAGAGTGCCTGTTGGATCACACTAAAATTAATAATTAAGAATAATTTTATGGAGTGAATTAAGCTTTTTTCATTTCACAGGTGCTATCATATCGGATCGGATAAAAACAGGCTGAAACTTAACGGTTTTATTTGGTCCCATTACTGGTGCGAAAGCGGCATGCAAGTAAAGTTTAAGGTTGAACCTAATTTTGTTTCTATTAACCCTCAAACATCCAGTTAAACCTCCAACTTTGGTCATCCAAAAAGTCGTGGATTCCATTCCCACTAGAAATATGAATGTTTGGACTTTCGGCGGTACATGACTTTCTTCTTCTTTCTTTTTTGGATCATCCAATGGCCATCCAGCTGATGGCTATCCATACCTCCCTCCGCAGAGGAGAGACCACAAAAACTACTATATATAGGTAGTGCGCATTGAGTACTTTAGATCCCCACAGACCTGCGGAGAACAGGGGCCAATTTCATAAAACTTAAAACTTGCAACTTGCATATGCAAGTTGCAACTTGCACATGCAAGTTACAAGTTAACTGTTTCATAAAACTGCAAGTGCTACTTGCGGACTTGCACTAAAACCGCAAGTTGCAAGTCCGCAAGTTGCAAGTTGCAAGTCCGCAAGTTGCAAGTTGCCGGGCGCCGGCTAACACTTGCAGTCAGAGTTTGTTTCATAAAAGTTGTCGCTACTTGCACTTGCAACTTGCACTTGCGGTGCAAGTAGTTGAGTCTATTTTTACTGAACGATTTGTTGCAAGTGGCCGTTTTATGCATTTGTTAGAGTTAGAGTTATTTTTAGAGTTAGATTTTTATTCGTTAATTTCGTGTATTATTTTCGCAACTAATCAAAACTCTTACGCAATTTTTCTTTGGTTACTCTATGGATAAATTTTAGTTTTATCTGCAGCGGAAGATGAAGCATTGAACCATTTCAAAATAAAGCTTCTGAAACTAAAACAATCCTTCCGTAATTCGATAAGAAATTCTAAACAATCAAAATGTACAGCTTTTTAAAGGAGGATGTGAGAGCAATGGTTGAAAGTATATATGAAAAGTTTAAAAGTTTAGAGTGAAACTAGATTTTTCCGTCTATCTTTGCTTATCCTTTGACCATTTCTTCGTCACCGTCTCTTGTCCGGGTTGGGGGGTTTGGTCCCCTCACGTTAACCTATGGTTGCGAGTAATGGCCAAAGTTGAAAAAACGGCAATGATCAAACGATTTTGAAAATCGAAAAAATTGAATAACTATCGGAATTCATGACGAACTTATAGCTGATATTTGGGATACAGTATGTTTTGGGTCTCGGCTAATTTTCCACCGAACTGCTAGTTTCTGGCATCTAATGATTTTTCAAAACCTAAAAAACGGCTTCTTTTGATGATTAATTTTTAATCCTTTAACCAAAGGAATGTTCATGCCAGCAACATTAATTTGCTTTACTAAGCAGTTACATAAATTTATTGAATACGTGTGTCACGGTGTGATTCCCCCCCCTTGAAAATTTTCCCAACGGAAAAACTACACCGGTGTGGATTTTCCCCCCGGAAAATTACACCGGTGTGAATTTTCCGGGGGGAAATTTTGCACCAATGTAAGAAATAACGCAGATTTCAGTTTAAGTAGAGTTTGGCTCATAATCGAAACAACTAATTATGCTTTGAAGATTGAATATGATAAGCGTAATCCGCCAAAATAATTATTCATTACTTGCATTTGATAAACCTTTATAAGGAAATAATTAAATAGCTGATAACTTCCAATCATTCTTAGGTTTCTAATATCTTATGTTTTCATTTATAAGTGAAAATAAATAACTTAAATATGGGAGATTTAATGTAGTTGAAATCTTTAAATTGAACAAATATAATTTATTTTTAAATTTTTCAAATTTTGTGGAATTAACTTGGAATTAAAATTTTCAGTTTGCAAATTGAAATTTCATTTATATAATTACAATAATCTAAATTGTCCACGTTAACTTGAACTTTGTAGGCTTTCCTTGCATATTTTTCGCAGGAAAAGATTTCACGATTGACCTGAAATGAGACTAAAATTTCCAAAATTTCAATTATATTTTTAGCTTTTTTTATTTTTTACTTATAAATAAGATATCAGAAAACTAATAAGATTAGAAATTAGCAAATTGAACTTAATTTCTTTATTAGCCTTTATTGAGTGCATTGATTGCTTTATATCGTTTCTATGAAACAAACAAAAAATAAATTTTCAATTGGGTACCTTATTTTTTCCTGCTTAATGGTTTGGGCTCGGAGATAAAGATTTCCATGCTTCAATTTATGCATATTTTTACTTTGATATAAAATCACAAAATATTAGAAATCTAAAAAAGATTAGAGTTGATATATATTTGTTAAACATTTTTCTTAATTAAGATACATAAAATGTAAAAAAGCAGTTGAATGAAACAATGATTTTAGTTAATCCTGCAAAATTTTTGATTTTTCAAGAAATTTTATTTATTATAATTTTAGATTTAATTTTGTATCTCAGACGAACTATTATAACAAATAATTATTTTGGCTTATTATGGTAATTATATTCCATCTTCAAAGTATAATTAGTTGCTTCGATTATGAGGCAAACTCAATTTATTGACTGAAATCAGCATTATTTTTGCGTTGGTGCAAAATTCCCCCCCCCCCCGGAAAATTCACACCGGTGTAATTTTTCCGGGGGAAAATCCACACCGTTGCAGTTTTTCCGGGGGAAATTTTACACCGGGGGAAAACTGCACCGTGACAACGTGTACTTGGTTTAAAATGGTTTACCATATGTGAAATGGTTTAGATGGCTTAGTGAAGAGTCCATAATAAAATCCCTTATATTATAGAAGAAGAGTAAGCCACTGGAGGGCATTCTTGGCATTGCGAAACAGTGCTCCGACCACAATACACGAATGTTCCCCCGTTTGGTGGGGGGGCGCCCAGAGTGGTCCCCGTTGGGGGGGGGGGTAGCTGAAAGAGGTCCCCGTTTGGGGGGTCGCTCAAGCAGGCTAAGTTTGGCTCATTCTGATTGGCTGTTGGCGATCCCTCCCAAACGGGGACCACTTTTGGCTACCCCCCACCAAACGGGGTCCCATTTTCCAATAGAACGAAAACTACCTTAATCCTCTCCTCTACCCCCCCCCCCACCAAACGGAGGGGGGTCTCTGCAATCTGTTTGGCTGTTGGTATGCACTGTTGATTTGTCGACCCCCCCCCCAAATGGGGGAACATTCGCGTATTGTGGACGGAGCACCGTTACGTAATGCCAGGAAGAGAAGCCTTCTAGTGGCTTACTCTTCTTCTATAATATAAGAAAATTATGGACTCTTGGTTTAGTTTTTTTAGGAATAGGTGAAATATTTGAGAATATTTTTCATAAGTATAGCTGGGGAAGAGTATTGAAACGACTGGTTCTCAAAGTCTAGAAACGGTCCATTCATTGAATTTACAGAATTGCACCACGCAAAAGAAGTGCACTCTAAATTATATCGTTAATGTGCAAAGTGGCAGACAGAGCTGTTATCTTTTGCACAGTGAACAGTTTTTGTGAGACATACTTTTTGGGTAACTTCTTCTTTAACAAAAGTCGATGACGTAGCTGAAGGACAGTTGAGAGCAATAAGATCATTTAAACCAAACACTCTTTTCTGTTTCGCAAACACAATAACATAAAATGGAAATGAGAAAACTCAGAAATGGTAAAAAATAGACAAAAATACCCCCTTGGTAAATGGTAAAAAATGACCTCCTTCGCTTTGGTGTAAAATGGTCACGGATTTAGCTCGTTTTCATGCACAATTAACTCCATATGTTCGCAAAAATCATCTTAAATATCAAAATTTGAAATGTGACACAGATTTTCAGGATCAAAGTCACAAAATTTAAACCTTTCTAAGATGCGCCCTTCAAGGATATGTTGAGTAAGAACGGTAGCGAATATATATTTAATTCATTTCTAACAGTTTCAAGACGAGTTTTTGACTTTTGAGAACAATTATGTATAAATGCATCCAAACTTTCAAAATATGGGGGCTTTATGGGAAAAACTCAAGCACAGAAATAAATAACTGTCAAACCTTAAGCACATCGAAATAAGAAACTAATTAATTATAAGGGGAAGTACTAAAATAGTGCAAGTATCAGGTTGTTACATAAAACTTGAACTTGTACTTGCACTTGCACTTGCACTTGCGTTGCAAGTTCCGCAAGTAGACTTGCAAACTTGCCAAAAAATGTCAAGTTGGCTGAAAAATTTTATGAAACACTGACAACTTGAACTTGCAGTTCAAGTGCAAGTGCAAGTTCAAGTGCAAGTTCAAGTTGCCAGTTTTTTATGAAATTGGCCCCAGGTGGACGGGTCGGTTTCATTGGAAAGAGATGAAAGAGGATTTCCGAGGTTTCTAACCAAAAAGCACGTACATTTTTTAAAATTTAAGTAAATTGTTACAATTTCGTCAGTCTTAATTGCCAAAACAGACTCAGCTCGAGTTGTTCGAGGCTGAGGCTTGCAATAATGGGAAAGTTTCGGTTAATTTGGGATCACTTTAGCATGTTTACTTTTTCTTGGATTTACCTTCGCAATCGGGACAGAACGCTTCCTCAAAATCGGGGCCCTTGTACATAAATCCTACATACATATACACTTCTACATTTTAATGAATTAATTGCCGCATGCGCAAACTTGCAACTTTTACAAATTTTACAGTTTTACAAATAGTTTAGTGCCAACAACTCCTACTACAAGTACAAAAATAACAACAACAACAGCCACTACAACGACAACAAAGACAACAACTACAACTACGACGACTCCAGGTCCTACGACACCTCAAACGGCCGCTCCCAAAGTGAAAGCTTCAGAATTATGTGATCAATTTGCATGCAATTTCGACGGTCAGTTTGGATTTGCGTATTGTAATCTATTTTTTGTGCTTTGTGCTAATTTTTGTTATGTCAAAAGAAGACTTTATGAGTTAATTTGTCAAATGGTTTCCAGTGTTGAATTTTACCCACACTTCCAAAGTTGACACACATATTGTTTTAATGAATGCGCAACAGTGCACCAGAATTTAGATTTAGTGCGTGTTACAGCAGCACTCTCATAGAATAAAGTGGGCACGAGAGCAACGATGAAAGTAATTAAAATCAAATGTTTCGTTATATTTTTCAGACTCAGTTTATTGGATACAAAAACAAAAGTTAAGTGTTCGACACTCTCGCGCATTCTCTCTTGTGCTTCGTGTACACGTTATGCTAAATTAACAAGTTTATTTTTTAGCAAATGAGTGCAATTATTTTACCGACAAAGGTCAGTGGGAGATTTCTGATTCTCGCGTCGGTAATCAAGACACAGGAGTTCTATATCCAGGTATATATATATATATATACAAAGCTTGGTTAGTTTTGTTCTAACTTGCAATGTAGTAATGCTTTTTGCCTATGCTTATTGTGTTGAAAACTGATCGATGAAAATTGCAAACGTTTTGAAGCACAGTGCTGCCGATTACGCACCTTTAAACCTTTAGAACCTTTAAAATTAGATGTGTCCCGTGCCTCCTACCAGGCACGCAGTCCAGCTTAGTTCAGCCTTCAGGCACTTTTACAAAATTCAATCAAACCAAACAGATATAACTATTAAGTCTGTCAATCAAATCAATCAATCAATCAATCCTTCTTCTTTAGCCGCCGGCCCATCGTTTGCTGGATCGCGGGTTGACAGGACGGAGACCTCGGTTTTGAAATCTGAAGCGAAAGAAATAGCACCAACGGATGCACGCTATGGCTTGAAATTCAAGTACTGGGAAGCAACAGAAGACGTTCAAATGAAAGTTTGTACTAATGGAAATTGCCAATTTCGTTCGAATTCTGGAGTGGAATCATCAGATAGGAGATGGAGAGAAGGAAGAATACTTCTTGAAGAAACTGTGTCAGACGTAAGATAAAGATTTTTCATTTTCCAAACTGTCTAACAACACAGATAAGGTTGACGATCACTAACTAGTTTCATGAGAACACGAAGATTCGGTTTCAAACTTTTGTCGACATGCTTACCTATACATGTTAACCATATTAATTGTTTAAATTAATATCTACATTTAAAATTTGTTGATC
This sequence comes from Trissonchulus latispiculum, assembly GCA_030248195.1. Taxonomy (NCBI): domain Eukaryota; kingdom Metazoa; phylum Nematoda; class Enoplea; order Enoplida; family Ironidae; genus Trissonchulus; species Trissonchulus latispiculum. The sequence continues at coordinate 12,362 of JASAND010004503.1, forward strand.
TAGCTAAAAAGATTTTATACTAGCTAACTTGTTTTAGTGTACTATATTCATTGTGCAGTCCATTTTTGCTTTTTGAAACAAGTTTCTTTTTTTAGCTTGCCTCTATCATGAGATATAGCCAACTTTCTTATTTTGGCTGCCAAAAGTTGCCATTTTTTCAGAAAACAAATAATGCATCACTACTAGCGATGCAGGCCGTAAAATTAAATTCCGCAGTTTAAAGTATACTACTATACTACAACTTAAAATCAATAATCATGTGACCCTGTCTACGGAAAAATTGTCGCATCAAAATTGTACAGAACAAAATTTGCTGATTTTGTTAAAAGAAATATTCAGGTTGTAAAGTGAGAAATTAAGGTTGTAAAGTGAGGCAGTTAGGTTGGAAAGTGAGACAGTTAGGTTGGAAAGTGAGACAGTTAGGTTGGAAAGTGAGACGGGTTGGAAAGTGAGACTAAGCCCTTTGATAAGGGAGTCTGATTTATGGGGGGGGGGTTAGCCGATAGCGTCAGAGGACGTAGCGAGCTGATAATACATAATATATGACAAGTCATACTCTTATGCATTACGTACTCTTGACAATATGTTTTGTCTTAAATTGCACTGCAGCCCGAGCTTGCGACCTTTATGTTAACTTAAGTTAGCTGCCATTAAAGCGATGCTTAGGACGATTGAAGTTAGCTGAGGTCTATTGTTGCACTTTCACTGATTCTTCGCAATTGAAACGATGGAATATTATGTAATATGTTTCAGGTTAGTGTTATTTGTGAAAACTCCGGTGAACAATTTGGTGCCTGCGGTATTGATGAAGTGGACGTTGTGGATGAGAATGGAAACAGTGTCTGTAAATAAAGACTCCGCTACGTTAGTTGTATTTTTCTTCATGAACGAAATATCGGTGCTTTGTTGGCTGTATATGTCATATCAGTAGCTGTGTTTGTGCAAATAAAGTACCTATAATCTACAAGAAATCTTAAGAAAACAATTAGACCATTCTCTTGATCCAGCTTTGAATTCAATGGTCCTATGCGGAGGCCGAAGCACTCTGTGAAATGTGCGAAAGATCTGTCAGGAAAAACTTGAGCAACATAAAAGTAAACAGAAGTCAAAACCGATAACAGCTGTTTTAGCACTTTCTTTAGCTGATTACCCGATTTCTTACTTTCATGTGCTACAATGCATTTCGTCTCTAATATACAGTGATCGCTTCGGCAGGGACATCACCATGTTGCAGGCACGTGACAGGGGGTGGGAATGAGGGGAATTTCCCCCGAAACTGTGGACACCCACAAAATTTCTACCGTGCCACGCGTAAACTGTAAACGTCAAATTGTCAAAACGTTTTAGCGAAAATTAATGTATCATACTGTAAATTGGGGATGGGCAGCGGTGCGGTTTTACCGCGGTTACCGCGGCGGTAACCGCAGACCTGCGGTATGCGGTAAGGAAGCAAAAACCGCGCGGTTATTGTGGTTACCGCCAATTCTGATAATCGCGGGATAACCGCTATTTTTATCAGGTTTTTCGCTTGAAAAACGCAAATTTACCTCATTTTCTATACGATTTTCTCAACAATACAAACGTAGCCGAAATATTTTTATATTTGTCCGGAATTTTTGCAAAATTCTGGCACCTCTTGCTGCTTTGCTACTGCGGCAGACTTGATGCGTACACTCGCAATTACATTGTTAGCATTGTTAGCGCTGAGTCTAACACAGTCTTTGCAGTCAGCACGCAGGCATCCAGCCACAGGATTTTAATTTTACTATTTCATTTACTATTTTTATATTGTCCCCTGTCGGAAATTGTTAGTTTTAAAATGATTAAACTAATCACACACACTTTTGTAATTTATTTAGTTTAAATTTTAAATTCCAGAGAAATTTTGAAACTTGTCCGACTGAGTTCTATGCACCGTATTATGCTAAGGAGTCGCACATGGGCGTTTTTCAGGAATAGCCAATTTAGGATTTTTTGAAATCTAGAAAAGCATCCACCCGAAAAAAGCCCATGGGCGATGTTTTGAATATCCGCTTATAATTGCTGTATTGTTAATTTTTGATAAATTTAGTACCTAAGTTTTTGCGGAACAAGCTGTCTGGCAAGTGTCAGCTTCCCCTACGGGTCTATCCAAAGAGCATAACCATCGCTTGTACAGCTTTGAAATAGCTTAACCAGTCGCTACTTTCTTCACAAACTTGTGATTTTAATACCTATATCGCGAGCACTAAAAAATTCCAAAAAGCGCCCATCCCCCCCCCCCAAAACACCCATGGGGGTTTTATTGGTTGGGCCACTGTTTTGCATAATACGGTAGTTCACCGGTCAAGTCAGGTATTCTATAATGTCCTTCATAAATTCTATCGCAGTTTGATTCTTAACAACATAGATCTTTGAATCTCTAAGAATGATTTGTCCAGAACCAGAATTTGCCATCTGTTCAGACAGAAAACATTAAAGAGTGATCATGACGGATTTTTCTTCTAGTTCAGCAAGAAATAAAACCCTCTTAAATTGCAACCAAAATTTCTGATAATTTCCCAGCTCATATGTAAGTTTATTCCGTTCAATTAGGAAATAAAATAAAACTGAGAGCAAGAAATAGCAAAACGGTGATCCAACGACACGAAAACTACTGCAGCTGCAGATATGTTTTTATTTTAAAAGCAGTAAACTGAAAAAATTTGGAAGATACAATTTTTAGGACGAATTAATTGCTTCGACAGCGGTAACCGCGTTTTGATTTAACCGCGGTTACCGCCAAAAATAAGCGGTAAAAACCGCGGTTAACCGCGCGGTAACCGCACCAAAAAAGCGCGGTATGCGGTAACGAATATTTGCTGCCGCGCCCATCCCTACTGTAAATATAGGTGTTTGTCACGCCAAAATGAGTACCAAATATAGTCAATTTGGTTTCGGTTGGTCATTCTTGCATTCTTGCATACTTAGCCGTACCGTTCTTCCTATTAGGAAGAATGTTGTATAAAAATTCCCCCAGGGATCACGGATTAGAAAACGTTCTCAGCATTTGGGGCGCGCTGCCCCGGCCCTCCCTATCCTCCACGAAGTTTTTGAATTCCCCTTCCAAAATGTTTTTCTGGCTACGCTAGTGCCAACTGCCATGTTGTATACCATGTTTCACTGAGTCAGTCACAGTTGCTGAGTCCATCATTTTGCTTAGAATAGGTGCACTTTCTTATAAATCTTTAAACTGCTGATATTGTTTAAGCAAAAACTGTTTTCATCCAATTCAGACATATTTGAAATTGATTCAACCAATCTAACCTTAACAGTAACTCAAACGTTGTATATGTAATTTGAGAGGGGCACCGAAGGATACAATAGGTTATTGTGATATGGCTTAGTGTTCATTAGCCGTGCTTTATCCCGATGCCACAAACTAAAGTCTGACCAAAAAATCTTGGAACCGAACTCTGAGCACATGTCCTGAGTTTATTTGAAGGTAGCCTACATAATGTATATGCTACGGGCAGATGAATGGATGCAGTGCAATGGGATTGATGGAGAAGGTTCACCGATAACGTTGCAGGATCACATTGGAAGTCATTGAGTAGCTGATCTTTTGTGAAGACGGCATCGAGGAGGAGATGTTGTGGAAGAGTTAGCGGGGAGCAGTTTAGTAATTCCAGCTGAACTGCGCAGGGCTTTCGTAGAGGCTGTCGGTAAGGGATCAGGGGGTGTTTTGGGTGAGGGATAGGATACACCACCAATTCGTGCAATTGTCACATTGGATATGTTCTGGCAGAATCTCGGAGCAAACGTCACAACGGGTGTTGTCGATGGAATGAGCCATGGACGTCGGTAGTAGCAGTAGTAGTTGAGAATAGGTCCGTAGCATGGATTAGCTCTGCTACCAAAAATGTAGAGAGTCTATGGTAAAGTCCTCAGTAGTAGATATGATAGGAGTGTATGTACGTAGTTTTCAATTTGTAGTATGGTTTTGTGGAGATGTACGAAGCTCAATATAAAGGCGCAACTACCTTGACGTAGCATTGTTTCTTAACAATGAAATAAAGTACTACATATAGCAGATTATATATATATGAGCAGATTATAAAGTTCTTCAGTGAAAACGTTACTATAATAGCTATATATAAGTAAAATTTTAATTATATTAGCTTTAATCTCAGGTTTTCTTAAGTAGACTTTTTATTCCTTTTTTTATTTTCCACAGTCTTTATAACAGAATATAGCTGCTCCGCTACAAATGTTTGCTCTTCAAGGTTTCCGCGAAAATTTACCCAATTTCCGGAATTCCGGGGTTTCAAAATTTCCGAGTTTTAAAACTTTTCTCCAATACCCACAAGATAGGTAGCATTCGAAAGCTCTCATCGAGCTGAACAGCTTTGTAATAGAACCAACTCTTGAAAATGCACTCAAATTCCGGAATCTGCGGAAAACGGATTTTCCGGATAAATCTGCTCCAATACACACTCAATATATATGGGTATCATTCAGATACTCTTGATTGATAGAGTTGAGCAAAGTGTCTGATAGAACCAACTCACAGAAATGAGCCCACTTCTTGGAATTCAAGAAAATCTTCTAAGCTGGAGTAAAATCCAGAATTTGTGAATTCGGTGCATTTTTCGACATTAGTTTTATTACAAGATTGGTTCAGCTCATCAGGAGCTTTCGAATTATACCTATGTACATTGTGGGTATACTGATACAACGATTCCACAAGTAGCTCCCCACCAGTACAACCAACTTAGTTTGTGGAGCAGGGGATTATATGGAAAATGGCTCCATTTCGGGGTCTTTCCCATTATCCCCACAGCTCCGAAAGAAGTACCGAAGAAGCACAATTCGACTGATTTAGTTGAAATTTGGTAGGGGTAGGTTTCGGACTTGCTGATTTCAAAAATGCAAAAAATTTAATATTTTTTAAAAATTTGAAAATTTTAAAATTTTAGTTTGGCAAGAACCGAAAAATTTTTGAAAAAGTTTTGCTGAAAACTTGCTTACAGGGGTTTTCTGGTGCGTTGATCACGAATCTGAAATCCAGTTTTCCATTCAGCTTTGCATTAGCTTAATATAAGCTAAAGTTTTGAAAGCAAATGTAAGCTTATCCTGAGCTAACGAAGCTGAATCGAAAAAGTGATTTCGAATTCGTGATCAGCGCCCCGAAAACTACAAGCAAGTTTTCAGCAAATTTTTTTCGAAAAATTTTTTGGTACCCCTTGGTCCCCCTGTCACGGTGTGATTTTTCCCTCTCCTGGTAAGGGACAAAATTACGTTTGCACTTTAGAAAGTGGTAGAGAAGCATGGCTCCAAAGTTGATCGTTGATGTTTTCCCGTCAGTTGATAAAGTTGAGGGTGATGATGTTGAAAGTGAACCCATGGGAATGGATTGCCCCGTTGAAATGCAGGGGCCTTATTGTGAACCAAACGCGCTTCCCGACGGCTTGAAAATGTTACCTGGAACGGTAGATGTTTACACAGATCCTCGTATGGCTAGTCTTTTTAAAATTAACTGTCGAATTCATTTGCAAAGTCCCCTTTTGGCACAAGTTTGTACATTTCTTTGCGTTGAGTGCTGGTGGCGTACTGCGTTGAGTTATTTTGGTGTCCCTATTACATTATTTCCGTTGCATGATGATGTCCGTTTGTCCCGAGATCCCCTAAAACTGAGGTTGCGCCAGCTTGTTCCCTCTTCTGGTGGTGGGATGTACCGTTGTCCTAACGTTAAATGTCAGTCTCCGTATGTTGTCATTTTGCATGAAATTGATGGGTGGTATTACACTAATGGAATGCAATTGTTGTGTGATGAAGCTAAGTTGTTGCTTGCCCGTATGCCTTATGTTCTGCATGATGTTATTCCGCATGATGTTCTTGATTTTCGCATGCGCATGTCCCATGAATGTCCTGCCTATCACCCTAACGTTCTGTAAGGTCCTAGGTTACTCTCCAACTCACCCTTAGTTACGACTCTTATCCTTTTTATCCCGTAAGATCATTTTTGAACATTAGTTTGCCACCGTCAAGAGTACATTCGCCGCTAAACCTATCTCATCTGAATACTTGGTCTATCTGTTCTTTACCTTCCCTCCCTTTCTGTTGTAGTATCATGGCTGAGCGCGTTTCTACCTGGATCGTCCGTCATTTCTCCAGCGAATCCTCCAGTTCCCAATCCTCTTCCTCTGACAGTTCTGCTGAGCTTGAGATCCAGTTCCCTTCTGATTCTTCTGATTCTGGTGATCTGCCGGTTCCCCGTCCCCTGATCCACCGGTTTCTCCATTTCCCTGGTCCCGAGGGAGAGTGGCTCCTGTCTGAGGCCCAGAAAGGCCCTCTGTGCGAATCCGCCTGTCTGCCGCAGGAGATCAAGATCTGCTATCATACTGGAAAGGTTTACTGTGGACCTGCGTCTGCAGGTATTCTTCGCCCCTATTCACCCGCTAGTTTGTTAGGTCATGAGGTGGTGTCATGCTGTGTCGCTCTTTGTGTTCACTGTTTCTGGCGCTTTAAGTTTTCGTACTATTCTGTTCCTTTCCGTTTCTATCCCGTTCCCCTTCAGTTACAGTTTGATTTCTTCCCCAGTAAGGCCCTACTTTTGAAGCATGCTGAGCAGTTGCGCCCTGCTAACTTGGTTTGTCCCAATCGTCTCTGCATGAGTGAGTCTGTTATCATTTTGCATGAATTGCCTGATTTCCGGGAGCGTGGCAGAACTTTTCTGCAGCACTCTGCCCCCCGGATCTATTCTCTGCTTGCAAATGCGCATCGTGCGCATCCCCTACTTCCGCATGATCTCCTTTCTGTTGATTTTTAAGGCACGGCTTGTTTGATATTTCGGGTGGTCCCCATTCCCCTGAAAGCGAGAAGTTTGAAGTCCCTTGTCCCCTTGTAAGATCGGGTTGAAATTTAACCGTGAAAAGCAAAATGAAAATGCAGAACTCTAAATATTGGCACAAAGGAGCGAGAAATCCCTGTTTATGGAATGTTTAAACGAATCTCTCTGCTGAAATTGGTTGTCCCGTCCCTGTCGATGTACTGTTGAGTTGCACTGAACACCACTAACCTCTGTATGCATGATCACACGTGTGAGGTAACAATAAGCTAACACGGCGATGTCCCTTGAATTTACGGCCAAAAACCATGGCCGGACCCACTGACCCTTGACACATAAGGAAGGAAAGAGAGTTGCTTATTGTTATCGTCGATGGTTTCTGTATTTCGTTTTATCTCCTGTATTTTGTTAATTTTCCATGTTTTCAGTTGTTTGCAGCCACAGCATCTCACCAACGCACCTGTTTTCTGTAGTTTCTTTGAAGTAGTAGTTTGCACTAATATCCTAACGCAGATGAATGATAACACGTTTTTACGAGAAGCATTTTAAACGCCTGGAACGCACAGTACTCGTGAGAAAGTAGAGCTAAATGTTTGTAGAATACCGTGGGAGTAGCAATTATTGCCTGTTAACCCGTGCCCATGTCTGTACTAGTTTTAGAGTCCCTGTTTTCCCGTTTGCCTGATTGTTTCTGGTCTGTACTAGAGCCAAGGGATCACTGCACTGGATGGCCTGCTTCACAATTCAGAGCTTAACCTCACCTAGACTGAGTTGCACCTTTTTGTTTTTGTGTTGTTTCTTTCTCACCCTGTTGCACTGCTTGAGTTTGTATTAGTTGTGCCGGTTACCCTCTAATGTTTTGCTAACCTTAGAGAATTGCGTGTACTTCGAAAACTCATCTGAGGAATCTGGGTTGATTTTTAGTAGCACGAACGCACACTAGACTAGCACGATACTCGCATAACAAGGCTGAATTTGATGGCTATTATTACCGCTTTTGCTTCGTTTTGCTTCATTTCTACTACCATAAAGGGTTGAGTGAACTAACCGTGAATTACCTGGGTTCTGCTACTTTTTCGTCGGTGGGTGACTTCTCATCCACCGTGCTGTGGGTACTATGTCTCATTTTTGTCGTTTGATACATTCTAGGCTGTTTCTCAGCAATGGCATTTTTGGTATCTTGGGTCGATGCAGTGGTTCACCATCTACACTGGTCGGATTATCCTTTTGCCCTGGTCGTTATCATCAATTCACCGCTGCTCCGTCAGCTTATCCCGGAACTTCGACGTCTGGGATAACATTCGTCGCTACTCCGTCAGCTTATCCCGGAGCTCCGTCCCCCAGAACAGTCGTACCCGCCGCACAGCCGGCTTTTCCCGGCACTCCAGAGAACTGCTGAAATACTCCCTCATATCATCAGATCATCACCCACGCCGTGCCTGTGCATTCCCAGCACACGCGGCCTGCCCCACAGTCTCCTGGTTGCCTCCCTGCTGGAATCGTCACCAGCCCTCCGAAGATTCGGCCACTGACTCTATATTCTGGCCGCCGCACAAACTATCGATTTCATTTTTCCACCGGTGAAGCCTATTTTTGATCCTGATCATCGTTAAGACTATTGAACTAACACCATGAATGCACTGCATCGTCTGTATTATACTGTCTTGTTTACCGCCATTTGTTTTTGCACTACTCACTAAGCTTGTACCCTTTTCGACTGATCGTAAACTTATCGTTTTCACTGCACTGCATGTACCATACCTATACCCTAATCTTTACTGACTGTATTTGTGCTTTGTTGACTATTTTATCTACTTACCGTTGCTTACCTTCTTGTCTTGATAATCCACACCCCTAGTGTAACTTTGTACCATTTTTTGCGGTGGAGAGTGTAATAGGAAGATTTTGAGCCTTGTTTAGAGATGTCTAGGGAATTTGGTTTTGGCCTAAAGCAAGCTAAAAAACAAGCTAAACTTTTGTGTTGAATGCTGCATGATGATAATTTTTGTGTTGAATTCCTGTGACTCAAACTCTTGACTCTGTGTGTGTGATGCAAATGTACTAATTCTGCTGAACTAATTTTTGTCCCAACAAATTCTAAATGTGTATTGAATCTGGACGTGTGCTAACTAATTCTCATGTGTGCTAACTAATTCCCAATGTTCACTGTAATTGTACGTTTCTCAAACTTTGGTCAGAATTTGTATAGTTTAGAAATGGTCAGGAATGTCTTTGAAAATGCCTTTCAGTGTCCAGTTAATTGCATGTTTCTGTTATGTTCCTGTTTGCTTGGATTACTACGTTGATTGGTGTGTTTTCCGATTTATGGGTTCAAATTCGAGGGTTGGGGTTAATCGGTTTAAAACGAAGATTTGGGGAACCCCATGAGCCCTTGAGCAAACGCATACGTCATGCTTATCATGACGTATGGATCTTTCTTTCAATAGGCACGCAAAACTTAAAAGAAACTTCAAAGAACCGAAAAGTGAGAATTGCACGTGAACGGAGCTGTGACGGGATTGGGTGACTGACCTAAAGACTTCAGTTTGGGGTTGACTTGCGCACAGAGAGGTCGGTTTTAAGACCTGATATAGTTTTACGTCTCGGGGCCGTTGTGCCGTATTGTGCTGTCTTGTGTCTTGTGTTGGTCGTCTGAGCCTAGTCCTACGTCTGTTCGGTTTTGGTTTACTGAAGTCTGGTTGGTTATTGTCACCCCTCTCTCTCTCTACGTTCCGTTCTGGTGTTTTATTCTCTGTGACCGTCTACTCAATTCTATTTACTCGATTTCTTTGACCCGGATCAATTCTGTAAGTTTTGGGTGAAACCTAAAGGAAGGAAAAGTTTGTTAGCGAGCTGTCAGCCAAGTGATGTTTTGCGTCTATACCGATTCATGTTTGTAGAGAAGTGTACCCTGACAGTTGCCTGTAACCTGTTCTCCAGTTTATTAATTGCTTCATAATTAAACTTGATCACCATTTTAATATACTGTCTTGGTTGAATAGTTAGGGAACTTGACTAGATCCTGCCAAAGACTGAGCCATTTAACCAGAGCTCAGGCTACAGTTTGAAGAGTTGGTACAATTCGATTAGTTAGAGCCATTTCACCAGTGCTCGTAGTATCTCTTCTTCAGAACAAGTTTGCCCGACCCCCAAACTTGTGCAATAGCAAGGGCTGAGTTAGATAAAGTTCAGGAATTGAGTCTTAGAAGTGATCTCTCAGCTCCAAAAAGTCTATTAGCCAAACCTTTTTCTTTACATTTAACAGAAATGCCTAAAATTCAAATGTCATAAAAACCCAGAATATTGTGTTTTGTTGTTTGACACGGTTACTTATGTTTATTCTACTTGTCCTTTGGTTGTTGCTTGTGGTTGTTAATCAATAGTTAGTTACTACGGATAATTTTTGTTTGTTTTCAGCGATAGTATAGTTTCAGCTTTCCATTGATGGTATACATATGTGTGTTGTAAATTTGTAATACATTTAACGGAGCAAGCTCGGCTTTAAGGGTTTTTGTGCATAAGTGTTCTGTAGAAATTTAGTTTTTCAAGAGAGCAACTGTAGTCATGAGTGTATGGAATCTAGAATCTTTTCTTTTTTAATTCTCGAATCTTTCTCTTTCCTAGATTCTATCTTAGATGTCTTTAGAATTTCTATCCTAGTCTTTCACTATCTTTTGACTGTACAGTTTAGCGAGTCTGTGAAGTCTGCGCTGTAAATGTGTGTGGTTTTCTACGACTACGGATACAACTACGGATATAACTACCGAGCGATGACGCGAAATAATGATCAGCTCTGATCCTGAAATATATTGAGTTAGCCGTTCGTACTTTAACGAGAACACGGCTGTGAACTCTCCCCAAAGAATGAAATTGCATTCCTCCCTATTCAAAAATTGAACTTTAAATTGCCATGACTACAACAGCTACAACTCATCCATTTCCATTGCGGATTATTCTGGTATTGCAAAAAATTGTTCACCTTCTGGTGGGCTCCGCCGTGTACATTGGCCGCATCTATATTCCATTAGGTACCCTTGTAATCGTGCGTTATTGTTAAGCAGCATCCACTTTCTAAACAGTCTAAGTTGTGTCACACTAAAGAAATCATTAAAGTTTTCATAAATAACACAAGTTTTTGCACAGAAGATACACTTAAACAAGAATTCTACCTGGACGCAAAATTTCTTAGCCGGACGCAACTATGAAATATCACTAAAATTCACATGCAAATTCACAGTCTACCTTAAATGTACCCATCTGTAGATTCATCAGTTTCTGTTAGCTAACTTGATTTGTAAAATCAGTCTGAACCAGTGTTGCCTTTCATTGTTGTCGTTCCGGTTGGGTGTCCTTTTTATATTCCATCAATAAACCATTATCCCTTACTGTGTCCCAGTTGGTTACGCAATCTTAGAACTTGAACGTAGAGCTTTTAGAACACGAGTATGAGTTATTCTGTAAGCTTTACGTGGTTTAGTAAAGGATTGAGGCCGTGAGAATGAAAAATACTTGATAGTAAACTAACTCCTTAAACAAACCGGCTTCAACGGAATGCCTAGACTTTTGAACACATAGTTTAATTCGAAGATTTAGGCTGAAAGCTACTCTACTAGCAGGATGCACGTCCATTTATCAAAGCAGCTAACCATACAAATACTCAACAAAACATCTATACAAGCAGAACAGCATTTTGAAACTAAGAAATATCGTTGTATGCAAACCTTCAAAGAAAACAAACACTAAGATGAGGACATGACCGCATTTCACGTTTACTTTAAGTTCATTTGTGCAAAAATATTTCAGATTGTGAATGAATCGTAGATTCTATTAAGTTTTTACCAGCGAGAAGCCTAATATAGTTTTATAAAATGTTTTCCACAGTTTTGGTAATCAAGTCTTACAATAAACTACTGTAGTGAAATGGTTCCAGCCACTGGTGTTTAAAATGGCCAAAACGAGGCATTTAAATATCAATAACTGATTAATAGCTCATAAACGATGACTTTGTAGTATAATACCACAGCCAACATTGACAAAAATGCTCCTAATACTTATAATATGTAGCCGATTTCACAATCATAGTTTACTTTTGAAAATACAACAGTAATATTCAACCGAAACGGATTATTCTGGCATTAACAGCTTCGTTGAGGAATCGAGGTGGCTTTTGTTTGTTGAGTGGCGATGCCAGGCGTTCGCTTCGGTCGACTGAAACAAGTGAGTCATTAGGAAGAAATGGCATTCAGATAATACATTGTAAAGCAAAAGGAATTATATATATAAAGATTCAGATTCAGACGAGTCTGAGGGAGTCTGAATCGGGGACACCCGATTTAACGAACCGAGCATGTCCAGCATGATTAGTACAAGCGCAAGTGTTTCATACTCTTCTTATTCCATTATGTACACTTGGAGTTAGTTTGAACAAAAATAAAAATAGGAGTATTACAGCCGTATACTTGAGAGCAAAAACTGAACCTTACAAATTGCACCTGGAAACAAACTTGTTTAAACGTACAAACTGCACCCATGACTCTATGGAATTTGGCATGTATTAGGTATTTGTGAAAAGAGTGTTGAACACTGAAGGCAAATGGAATTAAAATCACAAAATGAACATATACAGAAAATATCATAGCTAAAGTGCAGCTTTAACTGACATATGTCCTTTCTCTAAAATACATAGAACTTAATTTACACTTACAATGCCCAGATTTAAAAATATCTCTGTACATTATTTGTTTATGATGATATTATTTATATTTACTTCATATAAGTATTAGTACTCATCGAATATTATATGTATTCTGAGGCTGTGTTAGAGTCTGGATTAGTAAATTAATATAGTTGTGCGGTGACTGGCATTTTATTTATTTAGAGATTTTTCCTGACAAGACAAGGCGTTTTACAAAGTGCTCCTAAATTTTTCTCTTAAAGCTGCTCCTAAATCAAAAGTTAAGAGGGTTTTCCAAGCAACTTAGGATGACCTATTAACTGTTTCACAAAACTACTTGAAGATTACTCTTAAATTTGACCCCATTTGACCGCTAAGAGCGCTCTTAACATAATTTTCCGTTAAGAATTTAAATTAAGGAACCCTCTTCTTATGTTTTCTCTTATCAGTTTCTTACTGTGAAGTTCGAGTATACGTATGTTAGTAAAATGTACTGGTTATTGAATAAAACGAGTTAACCGTCCAGAATTTAGGACGAGACTAAGATCACAGGTAACTACGTGGTGTGCGATGTCGGAAAATGTTGACCCTAACCCACTGAAGGAAATATTTCAAAATAACACAATTTACTCTACAAATTCACGAAAATAGGAACAATCAAAGGATAACTTTGCAGAAATATAATAGCAAACAAAATTCAGCAAGCACCAATAACTTTATCAAACTTTACCCGACTCCCTGAGCCCCCAAAAATTCGCTGGCGCTACTCTACAAAAACCCCCTACCAAACTCTGCAACGATTCCCAACCAACTGACTTGTTCAACCTTGAACTAATTTCTGAGATTAGCTAATTGACTGATGGATTTAGACAGGACTTGGAAAAATACTCAGCGTTTGTCAAACTTTGTGAAACTCGAACAAATCTGTATGTTTCTTGTGCGCGCTAACTTCACATTACTTATACCAAGAGTACATAATAACTAAGAGTGCGACAAGCGTCAAGCTCTTAGTTATCAGGCTTGGGACATCATCTGCACGATAACGGCTGACCCCCCCCCCACAAATTAGACCCATCACTTCAAAGAAATTCGCACGCTATGCCTACGTTCTAAAGCTCGAAAACACAACTACTCAGTTGGTTCAATGTGCGTCTGTTGCGAGCATCAGCACACAAGCATAGCGTGCGAATTTCTTTGAAGTGATGGGTCTAATTTGTGGGGGGGGTCAGCCGTTATCGTGCAGATGATGTCCCAAGTCTGATAACTAAGAGCTTGACGCTTGTCACACTCTTAGTTATTATGTACTCTTGCTTATACCAAGAGTGCATAATAACTAAAGAGTGTGACAAGCGTCAAGCCCTTAGTTATTAGGCTTGGGGACATGATATGCACGATAACGGCTGACCCCCCCCCACAAATTAGACCCATCACTTCAAAGAAATTCGTACGCTATGCTTGTGTGCTGACACTCGCAACAGACGCACATTCAACCAACTGAGTAGTTGTGCTTGTTTTCGAGCTTTAGAACGTAGGCATAGCGTGCGAATTTCTTTGAAGTGATGGGTTTAATTTGTGGGGGGGTGGTCAGCCGTTATCGTGCAGATCATGTCCACAAGCCTAATAGCTAAGAGCTTGACGCTTGTCACACTCTTAGTTAGCATGTACTCTTGCTTATACATAACGCATATTTTTGGTAATTTCAACGTAAGATGATTCATGAGAACTAACTGAAATCGATTGAAGCGACATATATTAAATAATTAATACCGTTAATAGGGCAGAAGTCTTTATTTAAAAATGCAAATTTAGTGACGAAAATTAACATTTTTAAACTTGAGAAATTTAATGATATCAGAATCCATCACATTTATTTAAAATGTGTTTCTTGGAATCATAGTTGCGTATTGCATCACATTTATGGCAAAACAAACAACAGACAGTGCTGTTTTGAACTTAGGAGGGGGTTAGGAACGCTAAAACGTGCTCTGATTTTTGGAGCAAACTTTAAGCGCTCTCTAAACTATCCCTTCATGAGACAGCTAAATCTTAACTTTGCTCTTAACGTGCAAATTTAGGAGCTCTTAAACATAAGAGGGCTTTGTGAGTCGCAACCGTAACCCAAAAACAGACCGGCCACTTGCGGAGCAGACTAAGGCTTTGTATTAGACTTTCCTTTGATGTTGCCGCCTACGTTAGATTCCAAGTTCTCCAGTGTTGTTTCAGTAACCGATTTTAGTTTCAGTTTCAGTTTCAGTTTCAGTCGGCGGTCCAAGACGGTTTCAGTTTCCGTTTCAGTTTCATTTCTCCTCCCAGAATAGTTTCAGTTTCGGTTTCAGTCGGGATCGCAAAAAAATTTCAGTTTCAGTTTTAGTTTCATTCGGAGTTTCAGTTTCAGTTTCAGTTGTTTAGAAAAACTGCAGTTTCCAGCCCTGAGACATAATATAATGCATAAATTTATGATTATTAACACGATTACTGCAGAGTATTAACGAAAAAATTGCTTAACTTCAAATTTTCATGTTTTGAGAAAAGAATGAAACTAAAGTCTGACCAAAAATCCTTGGAACCGTACTGTGAGCGCATGTCCTGAGTTAACCTTTGAAGTTAGTCTATATAAAGTATATATTTTTAGAAACCCTAGGAGGAGGAGAATCCGGTAAAACCATCATATCCGGTATATATCCGGTTACCGGATGCCAAATCGATGAAAACGCTTCAGATTCGGAAAGTGAATGCTAATTAATTCATATTCTAGTATTTGGTCCTTGGCCCAAGACATTTCCGAAAATCCGGTCACATCCGGTCCATGTCCAGTAACCGGAGGTCTAGGTCGCGAAAGCTGTACAGCAAAAATGGAAGGTCGTACAGTTTTGCTGATTGAATTTTTGGACTTAGCGGGTCGAAATTAGTCTGTATGCGAAAGTTTTCCAATTTGGACCAAAATTGCGTGATTTATGGTCGCATCCGGTTCGAAAAAACCGGAAAAATCGGTTTTTCCGGTCTTGTGCTCGGAATCGCGGATAAAAAACATTAGGTTTTGGCACAATGAATATTTGGGAGGCTACTTTTATTTTACCGGTGTCAAAGTCATCGAATATTCGGTCGATTTCCGGTTCTGAACTTTGAAATTTGAGATTTCATAGGCTATTATCTCAGCATCCGGTTGGTCCGGAAGTCAAATTATTTTGTTAAGATGATATTTCGGAGATCCGATCCGATGAACTGAGGAGTGGTTGATTCGTAAGCAGATAAGTTAAAAGTTTTTTAGAATATGTGTAAATTTCACGACGGTAAGAGCTTTAATACCCATTTTATGATGATGAGTGTGTTATATAATTTTGAGCAATGATTCGGACTTACTTCACTGCATGTTCATGGTATTTGATAATGAGAAAACAACTTTCTGCACTAACCGTTCAGTTTCTTCAACTGTCTAAATGGCTCAGCTATGTTGTACAAGTGGCAAATCAGTTTAAGGGATCTATTTAGCAATTTGACGCTGTCCTTTTGTTGTCAGCAATGCAAAAGTTAGTAATTCCAACAAGAGCCAGTAACATGTCGCACTCTACTATCATTCAATGACTTTACAGTTTACGAACAACCCGTTGTCAGTACTCGGTAGTCTAAACGATCGCTGCTAGACTCGGTTATCTGTTTTGTTGTTGTTTGGGAATTTATATTGAGGTGCTACAATCTCCTACCTTACGGAACAAACATCTGCAGGATTTACAAAGGATTGCTGAAAGTTGGGGAGCCAGGATATCTATGGGAAAAGTAAAATATATACATGGAAACTGGAAATTGCATAACCTAAGCACTGGAAATTACAGATGGAATATTCTGGGTCGACCCACCCAAAACGAGCTAAGTCATTTCGTTTCTACTTGAGATTATTATATATAAAGTATGATGCTTGGTTGCTTATTTCTCTCGAACGGGAGGACAAAACACGGAACCATGGGAAATAGCATTCGGCAGTTGGTGTAAAAACGTGTGTCTGGGGACGTTCTCTAATTGGTAGCATGAGTTGAGGGGAATCCGTGTTCAAATGCGATTTTCAAAATTAAAACTTGCTGTGCGTGGGCGCGGGTGCCGCGGGCAGGGGGCTCTCCGTTAGACGTACCATGTGCTTTAGGATTACAAATATGGAGTTGGATATACCGTTAGGCCGGTATAATGCAAAAGGTAGCGGGGGAAACCCAGTTGAGGGATAAACCCAAATTTTAGCCAGCAAAGCCCTCAGTCAAGATCATATACTTTTGTTAAATTAATAATTGACCATTACAACCATAACGCAATAGGCATGGAGGGTGAAAAAGGTCCCTCTGTGTCTATTGTAAATAATAAAATAATCTAATTTAAAATATTTTGAAAAGGTCAATCAGTGTCTACTGTGAACAATAAAGTTATCTAATGTAAAAATGTACTAAATGAATTATACCATAGTTGCATACAATATGGTCCTTGACACAATTAACGCAAGTCATTAGGCTGATCAGATTGGGAGAAGGTACCATCTGCATCAATCGGCCGCAAACATGAAATTTTGGATCCTACGGATCCCTAAATCAAATTTAACAATATGAAACTTTCAAGCTGAATTCACGCAACTCAAAGTGCTCTGTTGTCTGCCGATAACAGGAAATTGATTATTATAGGAATGGTACCTCGGTGCCAAAACATCCCCCCTAATTGTATTTGTAACTATCCGAGATTTTCAAGGAGTTGGCCAGTCAAGGGGGGAAACCCCTTTGAATGGAGCTAACGGGTGTTCACGATGCGGTGAAAGCAGCGTGGCCACTTCTGCTCCGGCAGTAGCCTTGCCTATGCCTCGGGTAATTGCGATATGCAATTATTCAGTGCTGTACCGTGGACCCAGTACAAAATTTGGTATGGCACTACCCCTCATCGCGAAAGCAACTGGGGTGTGGCACTAAGGGAAAAAAAGATGATATTTCGTCTATCCCTAACAAGCATCAACCTCAAATTACTTCATATATACTGTAACTTTTGAATGATGGAGTTTTAAAACTGGTTCAAAGATAACTTATATTGTCTGCGACAAAGCTAAGCTAATTTCTAAACAAGTTCTGTTTTATCTGGTTTTTGGCTAGTTTACACTGTTTGTGGTTAATCAAAGCAATTATAGCACAACTTCTCAAAAATCAGCTTAAATAGAGAAAATGTTTAAAAATTCATTGCGGCGCAATATGAGTCGTGGCTGCGAAGAGTTTATATCGTTGGATTCAGTTCAGATTAAAACTTATGATTATGCTATTTTTACTCACTTTTGCTGGATTCGCATTGCTGAAATGGGTCAAAAAGTGGTATTTTTCGAAAAAATCGATTTTCAAATTTTGAAAAAGCACATAGATCACATGAAAGCTGACACATAAGCGGTCCTTACAATCCAATTGAAAATTTTTTCCATTGAGTGAGCCGCGAGTAATAGCCAGTTAAAGGTGGAAAAGCTGCAAAGATCAAAGGTTTTTGAAAAACCAAAAAATTGAATAACTATAGCAATTGTTGACTAAAGTAGCTTATATTTGAGATACGATATGTTTGGGACATATATAGGCTAATTTTTCACCAAACGGCTAGCTCCTAGCACCTACCTACTGATCTTTCAAAACTGAAAATCGGCTTCGTTCGAAGAATTTTAATTTTTTCAAATTTCTTTTTAAACCAAAAGAAAGTTTATGGCATGACGGTTCAGAAAATTACATTGCTGCAGCAAAAATAGACCGGCAATTCAGTATAAACAAAACAATTTCGCTCCCTACATTTTTTTGTCAGTCTTTAGATTATTACACTGATTTCAACCTTTCAAGGTTGCTGATACTTAACAGCAGGGTATATGTATACACAATACAAGTACGCTGTTGTAAGTGCTGTTGAAATTCTTACTCGGAAAGTAAGAGAAAAGGCCGGTCATGTAACTCCAGTAATGAATCTTCTACTGTAATTCGGGCATTCTACCATTTTTTGTATAAGCTTTTCCTTGATCGCTTGTTTCAAGGCTTTGCTAGAATTAACAGTTCTTCATTTCCACTCATAATTTGTGTTTCCAACACAGCAATCTCCCTTCGGAACTACCGCCAAATTCACTCATCAAATTGGATATGCTTGAACCTTTCAATCGAGCTGGTTTTCACTGATCTACACAGATCGAAGTGAACCAGCTCTAACTAGCTCTTCACTAAGATTGAGGTTGTTTCGGAAAGGTTAGCTTATGTATATTCTCTTATCCATACAGTTGTGACAGAAACCCAATTTTCCCAAGTTTTCGAAATTGCCAGCAGCATCAGCAATTGACCTGGTAAGTTTAGTAGTAGCAGGCTCAGTGCTGGAATAGAATCAAAACGTTTTAGACTCTAACCCATCCAATTTCTTCATCACGCACTATTTTAGACTTACGAAATTATTCTTATTACGAAAATAAATGCACCATGCACTTGCACCTGCACCATGGTGTGTGACTTAATGACGCATTGTTGACAAGTAGATTAATTCTTAGTATACCTGTTTCATCAAGGCACACAAATTGTGCTAATTGAGGTAATACTGACTGGTAGAGATATGCAGGGCGGGCGCGGGTGCCATCACGTACTTTCAGTTCGTGGGGCATCCGCATCCACAACTCTGTTGTGCTCGTGTAAATACCCAAAAAGCCAACATTGACTCTATCTGTTAGATTAGATATATTAGATATAGTAGATTTTTCAAGTTTATTCATATTAGCAAGAGTGCATATATAATTGCACTATATATTAGAAGAAGAGTAAGCCACTAGAGGGCTTCTCTTCTTGGCATTGCGTAACGGTGCTCCGACCAGAATACGCGAATGTTCCACCGTTTGGGGGGGGGTAGCTCTCTTCGACACAGCATACCCCCTCCTCCGTTTTGTGGGGGGGGGGGGTCGCTGAAAGGAGACCCCGTTTAGGGGGGGTCGCCAACAGCCAATCAGATTCAAGCAATCTTAGGCTGCTTGGGCGAGCCCCCCCAAACGGGGACCTCTTTTCGACTACCCCCCCACCAAACGGAAGGGGGGTATGCGCTGTCGATCTGGTCGACCCCCCCCCCAAACGGGGAAACATTCGCGTATTCTGGTCGGAGCACCGTTACGCAATGCAGTGAAGAGAAGCCCTCTAGTGGCTTACTCTTCTTCTAATATATAGTGCAATTATGCACTCTTGATATTAGTTTTTCTATCACAAAGTTGCACGCCCATTCTGTATATACTGTTGGGAGTGTATAGCTAGACCTTATAGCTAAACCGTGAGAAACTGTTCTGCAAAACATTACCGCTCCACCTAGATATGTCAGAAAAATAGCCTAGTTAGCACTTTGTGAGTGAGATATCATCCGACACATGGATCTAGCATGAGTTGCTACTACGATACAGTAATGTGTGCATGTTAAACTCGTTGTTTCCTCGCTGCTGATTTCAATCCCAGACTTGCAACAGGCTATGGGCCCAGTCATGCAAGTTATCCTGTCAGATTTCCCTGGGTTCGCAATTGTCCTGCGTGTGTTATAGACTGAAGGTCTATTGGCGTTGGAAAGAGATAATTTTTAAAAGTTTATAGGCCAAAGCTGGGACGGAACGATGACTGACTCTGCCGCTTCATGCATCAAGAAGGTAAAGAAAGCAATAGCCCACAGGCAGAGATTTTGTTTGCCTGGTTTGTTGAGTGAGGTCGCCATATTCATCACGGAGAATGGTGCAGTGTAGTCTCTAACCATCAAAGTCTGCTGGGGGAGGAAAGGCTTTCAACAAGCATAGTTCCGGTGAAAAGGCTGGATGAAAAGTTATGCTTCGTTGAAGTCAGAAGGTTAGTTTGCAAAAAACCCCGGAGTCAAAGAGTTTGGTTGTTGGTTTCAGTGGGAGTTGTATCTCAGCAGAGGTCTTGACAGAGTCAATGATTCAACAGGGTCAACAGACAGCGAAGAAAATGATGATATTAAAATCGGATGTTTTAGGTTAATAATACACTCCCCAAGTTGCAACTAGCTAGTGGGGGTGTTATATACAGAAATAGCATAGTTTGAAAATTGGTGAAATTTCATCTGACGCGTAAATCTAGCATGATACTATTACTTGCTACTACCCACGATGCTGTAATGTGTGTGTATTAATTAAACTAGTTTTTCATTGCTGTTATTCCCAAACCCAACTTCCAACAAGGTATTATTACGAAATACCAGGAATACTACAGGAGTAAATTGGAAAACAAACGCTCCTCTGGCAACAACGGAAGTTTTTCAATGAACGTGCTGTTTCCTGACACCAACACAGATTGTTGACAGGATAATAAATGAATCTCCGTAAATGTGATTAAACCTGTGAACTTTGCGTTTGTTTTCCAGCTTGAATGTATCTGAAGAAAGCCATTGTGATAGTTTAGAATTGAAACCATGCGTGACGGTCCCTAATAAAGCGGTGACGAGCGAGATCTGTCTTCACTTAAAACCAATGTTGGGGACTAAAATTACAGAAAAAGCCTGTTCAACATAAATTTGATCCTGCAAAACAAGGATCAAGGTTAGGTCTGTTCGGCTGGTTGCGGGCTCTGCAAATAACAATGCGGCAGGGTAGATTTCTACGACATATTCCCCAAAATCTGCTAGATTTTCTACAGACTGAACATGAACATGCAAGAGCTTAGATAACCATGGTAGAGAAACAAAAACTTAAAACTATCGAATCAAATAAAAGTGAGAGAGTGGACCAGTATTAACTAGGTATATACTTTCTACAGAAGTAAACAATCTATTTTCTACTTAAATATAGAATATCTGTTGAGGAGAAAAAGTCAAATTAGATATAAACACTCAGGACGCTAGAAGTAAGTGTGGAAGCTGGGTTCATAGGCTCTATCTGTGCCCACAGACAGCATTTCCCATTGATGGATTAGAATGATTAATTGAAACAGTTTACTGTAGAAACAAAGTATGGTATCCATCAAAACTGTGCGTTTTGCTGCCGTTTCGCTTCACAAAGCTTGATATGATGACAGTAGGTACGAATGAAGACTAAATTGATCACTCCAAAATGTTTGCCTGCGACAGAAAGCTAACGGAAATTTTCCATGAATACACACACCACACACTTTGAGTAGGTTTCGCCAAGACTATACACATAAAGGAAAGCATGGTGATGCGTGTCACGCCCTTTAATTTCAGCCCGCCTTGCTTTGCGCGCCATCGATCCTCCCTCCCCCACAAACTCGAAGCTTGATGATAACGACAACCCGTGTTTAGCTTCTCTCGGTTTCTCTGGATCTACCAGCACTTGGTGGACAATTGTGAAGTGAAGTGAATGACAATTTTTGAGCGTGAAAACGAAAAAATAATATGTAGAAGCTGAATACT
>JASAND010004504.1:0-17500 GCA_030248195.1 Trissonchulus latispiculum
GGGCCTGAGTGAAGGTCTCTTCTATTATATAATGTGTTTGAGTTAGATTTTGTGTTCAGGTCATGTATGGTATAGTTATTTTTGTATAGCAGTTATAGTTATTAATTCGGATAGTCTTTGGATAACATTGCATGGGCTTACGGAGTAAGCTCCGTTTTGCTAGTAGTAGTTAGTCTGTGGGTGTCGCGTCGTTGTGAATTTAATTTTGTGAACTTGTTCAATTTTTAGATTTCCCGTTTCAAGATGAATGTTTATAGTTTTGTGTAATTTTCATTAAAGATCGTGTTCACTTTCTTATTAGTTCTGATAATTCCTCAGATAGGCGCGAGTGACGAGATTAGAAATATACTACCGAATTGTAGAACCTGCATCAAGTCGAGTTTCGTTTATTTAGAAGTATATACATCAGATCCGTAGTTTTACAACATGATACAAACAGCAGCCACATTCACTAAAACTTATTATAACCGCTTACAGCCCACACGTATTACGTACAACTTTATTAAATTCGAAAATATAAGAAACGTACATACGCAACACTGTCGAAAGTTAGAAAATGTCCCTTGCAATCAATCTGGTATAATGTCCTAATTTCAACGAAAAAGATTCACTTCTTCAAAGCCGAAGCCAAATCATAGCATTTAAGGATAGAATACTTACCCGAATTCGAACTAAAACCACAACATAGCAAAAAAGCAGAAGCAAAAATTATTAATAATGAATCAGAGTGTTAAATATCAGTGTTTCACGTGAACTCAAAAAGATTGAAATCAGCGCAATAAATTATATATAATCACTGTCAGGGGTTGTGGCGCAAGTGACAGAGCGTTCTACTTCTAACCCAAAGCTCGCCGCCGATTCGATCCCTAGCCTGGGCACTTTTCTTCACATCTTTCAATCTTGATTTCAACCTTTCACAAAAGACTGTTCCTCCATCAGTAAGACAGACCTAAACTAGAACGTTTCTTTAGGTTTTGGCCATCGTTACAGTCAGTAGATAGAACAAACATTCACTAGAAAAATGGTTGGATTGTATGCCAGCAGGTTTTCAACACATATACCGATACGGACACGGATATATGTTAATATATATGATATATTAATTGACCGCTTGTAGAAAACTTTTGTACTTCGAGTGTAATTTAATTAGAGCATTGCATAAAAGAATATGTTTTAGCTGTTCAAGGGAATCCGCGGCTCAGGTGAACAATTCCCCCCTCGCCTCAATTGGGGGAATACTTTCCTTGATGCTAACTTTAGCAAAACTTAATCAACTTAACTCAAATTTCGTATGGATAATTCCAAACACATATTGATTGGTTCCCCTTGCTCCCACCTTTGAAAACTTAAAAATTTAAAATTATTTTACGACAAATCATCAACGTGTTGTGAAGCATCCATACAAAATTTCAGTAAAATTGGTCAAGTTTTGAGAAAGATAAAGCTTTGGGGGGGAGTTTATTGAGTATTTAGGGGGAGACTGTTTACGTGATCCGTATCCGCTAAGTAATAATATGGGCAGATTTCTGATAAACTATCGGTGTTTACAAATTTGTCCACATTTAATACTTGTGCTAAATATGTTCCTAAACGCAATGTTACAGTACAAATAGAGTTGCTATGTGCTTATATGTCAAAACTGTACAAGTAGGTTGCTTTGACCGTTCCTCATAGTGAAGAAGCAGTAGGAAAAGTAGTTATTCCATATATTGAAAACAAACATGAAACGTGCCTTATTAAAATAAAAATAGTTTCTTGGTTAAAATATAGTAAATGTTGACAAAGGTTGATCTAAGCATGCGTAGTCCAGTTAGATTTTGCTCCGCCAGACTTCACCAAAGTATTATTTGTGTATCCTGGTTGACTGTTGGATTTTTGTGTCTGCGAGATTCCATCGTTTTCAAAGCCTCCCGTTATCGACACTAGACAAGGACATATTTGATGAACACTTTCGCGAATGGTGGGATTACGAACGAGTAGAAACACATTCAGGAATGGATTTAGAATCAGCAAGCTTCCAACGGTCAGCGATAGGGTGTTGAGTACCATAGGATCGGCCACCACTGCGGGAATGCGCTCCAAAAGAATTATAATGTATGCCATGACAGTGGTAAGAAAAAATATGCAAATCAGTTTGGTTACAGTTTTGGTTGCCTCATTTTGCTTTTTCCCCTGTGCCCCAGTGTCCGACCCCTGAGTCATAGAGGCTGAGATTTTGACTTGATACCTTATCTTAAGTAAAACAACTAGATACATGGCGATAGCAGCAAACGATGATGTCATCCTAACCAGATAGGTATGAACCAGATTGTAGCGGCTGCTGTACGCAAATACAGTTCCACAAAGAGGAACCCTTCCAGTGGAGTTAGCATCCATATAGCTAAACCCGGCTAGTGTGACCGAAAAAAGACCCTACCAGAGCCACTATGACGTAGTTGAAGCGACCCGAGTATTTTCGATAGATGACAGGAAATGTTACGGCCAGAAATCGCTCAAACGCCAACATAAGTGTCATTAACTGTCCAAATGGTGCCCCGCAGAAATACAGTAGGTAGATGCCCAGACACTCGTGTTGAGTGAAACCTTCGGGCTTTATCAGCTTATAGTCAACCAGTATGTTAACCACCCCAGAAAGAAAGAGCCCCGCGCTCATGATGACATCCGCCAACACCAACGCCATCAAC
Organism: Trissonchulus latispiculum; assembly: GCA_030248195.1. Lineage (NCBI taxonomy): Eukaryota > Metazoa > Nematoda > Enoplea > Enoplida > Ironidae > Trissonchulus > Trissonchulus latispiculum. The sequence continues at coordinate 2,685 of JASAND010004504.1, forward strand.
AAAAGTAGACAGGGATTCTGGGCATGAACCCTTCCCCTTGCCATGGCCAGAACCAAAATTGTGTTCAGTACGGTACTGCTTGAACCAATGATTATGTAGGATAGACGTCCGATCAAGGTTGTGACGGCCTTGAATTCAACCATTATGTAGACTTATTGGTAGTGTTGGATTTCTGTCTATATAATGAAAATAAACACAAATAAAGTATTATTTAACATTAGCTTATTTTGCATTCAGCATTTACTCACTAATGGCTGAACGGAAATTAGTGTTCTATGTCACGTTTCAAATAGTTTTGAATTTCTTTAACGCAGTATACAAAATAAAGTCTTGCTCAAGAAGCTAAAAACAATCAAAAAGAAATAAGTTAGACACAAAATGCAACAAAAAATATGTCTTAAAATATTACAAAGTTTAAAATTGACCGTTGGTTCAGCTGAATCAGATATTATGTGTGCACTGTGGAGCCATCCATCAGTACATTAGCATTAGCTGAGGATTATTTTGGACAACTTTTGATTTTGAAAAATACGATAGTTTTGAACACAACTATATTGTGGTCCTGCAGCTTATATAGAAAGTACCTACATTATTGCAACACTTTGTTTCTCAACTATTAATCATTAGCCGACATACCTAAAAACGGAGGAGTGGGAGTAGATATAAAATGCCGATTCTGGCACAAAATAGGATCCAGTTCCAGTTCAAATCTCGGTGGATCCTACTTGCTCCTAGTTCAAAAGTGGATCCTAGAAATTAGGAGCTACTGATGTATCCTTAAGCGAAGTAAAGTTAGTTCGGTCAAGCCTTAACGACAGCACCGCGGGAAGGTCCTCTGCTACCGCTGTCATACCCTACCTATTCTATTTAAGAAACCAATACAAGAAATACTTGTTGTTTATTTATTATTACATAAACATACTACAAACATTTATTACGTCTTGAGCAATATCAAAAAAACCGACAAAAACATGGAACACACACGGCTCACAGAAAATATAAGCTAAACCGAGAATGGCAGTTAATAACAACCAGGAAATGTGACGAAAATAAGCTTCTCAACAAATAAAAAACATTCAAAAATAAATATAGTTAAAACAAATCATAAATCGCGGCCAAGGATCAACACAAAAACGACTCCCATACTTGCCGGGCAGATATATGAATATTTATATCTACTCCGCCAAGCGAGGCAGTGGGGCAAAGATAAGGGGAAATGCGGATAGTTCATTAGCCAAGGCAGCGCACAAGAAGACAAAGTTACAAAGAGGAAACTAAGTTATGTAGAAAAAAGAGAGAGTGGGTGTAAATAACCCGGTAGGGTAAGAAACACCAGGGAAGTAAAGCGGAGACGCGCATTTTGTGCCAGAATCGGCATTTTATATCTACTCCCACTCCTCCGTTTTTAGGTATGTCGGCTAATGATTAATAGTTGAGAAACAAAGTGTTGCAATAATGTAGGTACTTTCTATATAAGCTGCAGGACCACAATATAGTTGTGTTCAAAACTATCGTATTTTTCAAAATCAAAAGTTGTCCAAAATAATCCTCAGCTAATGCTAATGTACTGATGGATGGCTCCACAGTGCACACATAATATCTGATTCAGCTGAACCAACGGTCAATTTTAAACTTTGTAATATTTTAAGACATATTTTTTGTTGCATTTTGTGTCTAACTTATTTCTTTTTGATTGTTTTTAGCTTCTTGAGCAAGACTTTATTTTGTATACTGCGTTAAAGAAATTCAAAACTATTTGAAACGTGACATAGAACACTAATTTCCGTTCAGCCATTAGTGAGTAAATGCTGAATGCAAAATAAGCTAATGTTAAATAATACTTTATTTGTGTTTATTTTCATTATATAGACAGAAATCCAACACTACCAATAAGTCTACATAATGGTTGAATTCAAGGCCGTCACAACCTTGATCGGACGTCTATCCTACATAATCATTGGTTCAAGCAGTACCGTACTGAACACAATTTTGGTTCTGGCCATGGCAAGGGGAAGGGTTCATGCCCAGAATCCCTGTCTACTTTTGTTGATGGCGTTGGTGTTGGCGGATGTCATCATGAGCGCGGGGCTCTTTCTTTCTGGGGTGGTTAACATACTGGTTGACTATAAGCTGATAAAGCCCGAAGGTTTCACTCAACACGAGTGTCTGGGCATCTACCTACTGTATTCCTGCGGGGCACCATTTGGACAGTTAATGACACTTATGTTGGCGTTTGAGCGATTTCTGGCCGTAACATTTCCTGTCATCTATCGAAAATACTCGGGTCGCTTCAACTACGTCATAGTGGCTCTGGTAGGGTCTTTTTCGGTCACACTAGCCGGGTTTAGCTATATGGATGCTAACTCCACTGGAAGGGTTCCTCTTTGTGGAACTGTATTTGCGTACAGCAGCCGCTACAATCTGGTTCATACCTATCTGGTTAGGATGACATCATCGTTTGCTGCTATCGCCATGTATCTAGTTGTTTTACTTAAGATAAGGTATCAAGTCAAAATCTCAGCCTCTATGACTCAGGGGTCGGACACTGGGGCACAGGGGAAAAAGCAAAATGAGGCAACCAAAACTGTAACCAAACTGATTTGCATATTTTTTCTTACCACTGTCATGGCATACATTATAATTCTTTTGGAGCGCATTCCCGCAGTGGTGGCCGATCCTATGGTACTCAACACCCTATCGCTGACCGTTGGAAGCTTGCTGATTCTAAATCCATTCCTGAATGTGTTTCTACTCGTTCGTAATCCCACCATTCGCGAAAGTGTTCATCAAATATGTCCTTGTCTAGTGTCGATAACGGGAGGCTTTGAAAACGATGGAATCTCGCAGACACAAAAATCCAACAGTCAACCAGGATACACAAATAATACTTTGGTGAAGTCTGGCGGAGCAAAATCTAACTGGACTACGCATGCTTAGATCAACCTTTGTCAACATTTACTATATTTTAACCAAGAAACTATTTTTATTTTAATAAGGCACGTTTCATGTTTGTTTTCAATATATGGAATAACTACTTTTCCTACTGCTTCTTCACTATGAGGAACGGTCAAAGCAACCTACTTGTACAGTTTTGACATATAAGCACATAGCAACTCTATTTGTACTGTAACATTGCGTTTAGGAACATATTTAGCACAAGTATTAAATGTGGACAAATTTGTAAACACCGATAGTTTATCAGAAATCTGCCCATATTATTACTTAGCGGATACGGATCACGTAAACAGTCTCCCCCTAAATACTCAATAAACTCCCCCCCAAAGCTTTATCTTTCTCAAAACTTGACCAATTTTACTGAAATTTTGTATGGATGCTTCACAACACGTTGATGATTTGTCGTAAAATAATTTTAAATTTTTAAGTTTTCAAAGGTGGGAGCAAGGGGAACCAATCAATATGTGTTTGGAATTATCCATACGAAATTTGAGTTAAGTTGATTAAGTTTTGCTAAAGTTAGCATCAAGGAAAGTATTCCCCCAATTGAGGCTAGGGGGGGAATTGTTCACCTGAGCCGCGGATTCCCTTGAACAGCTAAAACATATTCTTTTATGCAATGCTCTAATTAAATTACACTCGAAGTACAAAAGTTTTCTACAAGCGGTCAATTAATATATCATATATATTAACATATATCCGTGTCCGTATCGGTATATGTGTTGAAAACCTGCTGGCATACAATCCAACCATTTTTCTAGTGAATGTTTGTTCTATCTACTGACTGTAACGATGGCCAAAACCTAAAGAAACGTTCTAGTTTAGGTCTGTCTTACTGATGGAGGAACAGTCTTTTGTGAAAGGTTGAAATCAAGATTGAAAGATGTGAAGAAAAGTGCCCAGGCTAGGGATCGAATCGGCGGCGAGCTTTGGGTTAGAAGTAGAACGCTCTGTCACTTGCGCCACAACCCCTGACAGTGATTATATATAATTTATTGCGCTGATTTCAATCTTTTTGAGTTCACGTGAAACACTGATATTTAACACTCTGATTCATTATTAATAATTTTTGCTTCTGCTTTTTGCTATGTTGTGGTTTTAGTTCGAATTCGGGTAAGTATTCTATCCTTAAATGCTATGATTTGGCTTCGGCTTTGAAGAAGTGAATCTTTTTCGTTGAAATTAGGACATTATACCAGATTGATTGCAAGGGACATTTTCTAACTTTCGACAGTGTTGCGTATGTACGTTTCTTATATTTTCGAATTTAATAAAGTTGTACGTAATACGTGTGGGCTGTAAGCGGTTATAATAAGTTTTAGTGAATGTGGCTGCTGTTTGTATCATGTTGTAAAACTACGGATCTGATGTATATACTTCTAAATAAACGAAACTCGACTTGATGCAGGTTCTACAATTCGGTAGTATATTTCTAATCTCGTCACTCGCGCCTATCTGAGGAATTATCAGAACTAATAAGAAAGTGAACACGATCTTTAATGAAAATTACACAAAACTATAAACATTCATCTTGAAACGGGAAATCTAAAAATTGAACAAGTTCACAAAATTAAATTCACAACGACGCGACACCCACAGACTAACTGCTACTAGCAAAACGGAGCTTACTCCGTAAGCCCATGCAATGTTATCCAAAGACTATCCGAATTAATAACTATAACTGCTATACAAAAATAACTATACCATACATGACCTGAACACAAAATCTAACTAAACACATTATATAATAGAAGAGACCTTCACTCAGGCCCGCAAGTACGGCCCGGCCCAGCCCGGCCAGACCCGCGGGCCGGGCCGGGCCGGGCCGGGCCTGCGGTAAAACGGGCTGGGCCGGGCCTGACGTAAAACGGGCCGGGCCGGGCCGACGTACGAAACATTTGGGTGCTGGCCGGGCCGGGCCTGGTGTTTTCAGTTAAATACTTTGTCTTTTATTCAGTTTTGGAGGCGCTTTTTACAAAAAATTATTCTTTTCTAAAGTAAATTTTGAAAGATTACTGGATCTTTTGTTTTTATCTTACCTAACTTTTCTACCTCTGCTAGAGTATTACTGTAGGTTACTTTATATTATATATCTTAAGTCTTTATCTTTATTTCTAGTTTGTACATTAGCATCTGAAAGTTAATATTTATTTATATTTAATAATTTTCTTTCTTCCTAATCTAGCATTTATGTCGTGTTATATTTGAATCAACAGAAACGAGCAACAATTGTTCCCTAAAAGTGCAAAAACTGAACTTACTGACTGCACTTCATTGTACTGTACTCAAAATTGAGAAATCGCTTAAACATGGCATCCTGTGACGACAAATGCAATTCTATGTAATCTGAGCCCAGTTCTTTCTTTTGGGCAGCAACTAAATACTGAAAACGGGCCCGCGCCGGGCCGGGCCTAACTTTTTAGCATACGGGCCGGGCCTAACTTTTTAGCATACGGACCGGGCCTGGTTTAGAGCGGGCCGGGTCCGGCCTGGGTTGGAGCGGGCCGGACCGGGCCGGGCCGGGCCGGAGGAAAAATTTTCACGGGCCGGGCCGGGCGTGGCCTGAAAATTCAGACCCGTGAAGGTCTGTATATAGAGATATATATTTATATATATACAGATATATATATATATGTATATATATATATATATATATATATATATATATATATATATATATTAGATATATATATATATATATATATATATATATATATATATATATATATATTTGCAGACTAAAGCAAATGTTTTCGTGAAGCGTCGGCCACATCATTCGATTTCTCTATCAAATAGCTTGGGACCCTATGAAACCGCTCTTCGCTATGAAGAAATTAGCTAAAATGTATGCGCAACCTGGATTTTGCCTACTATTCCCATCTTTGGCCAGCGATCACTTCAGCTAGAAAGCAGCAATCGGGGCAACTAAACAAGGGTCCATGGGTATATATTTTTGTGTAAAACGCGTCTAGTAAGTGGCGACCCCCCAGCTTGCATAGCAAATGCTCCACAATCGCTCGAAAAAATTTGGTCATGTTTTTGCGAAAACTATATACATTTTTATGATAGCAGCGTACGGGATCGCATTTAGAAGACCACGATGCCACGGATAATCGGCCACGACGATACCTTCAAATTGACACCTTTAGTTTAATTTTACGACTTGTGTAGCTCAAGAAATGGCGGATTATTTGATTTCTGCAAAAATGACAAGTTTTCAACGCCAAAATAAGAAAATCAGCTATATCTCACTATAGAGAAGAGCTAGAAAGGTGCTTCAAAAAGCAAAAATGTAGAGTTCAACAAGATCTTTCGAATGAATATACGTATATAATCACAGCTATGCAGCTACTGTCTAGTTGTCAAAAATCGGCAAAAACCGCCCTGAACGGAGACGTCAAAGTTTTGAAGCGGGATTGCGCGGAGGGTGTTAGAATGCTAAAAGAAGTTATTTTGGAAAGTTTCATCAAATTTCATCTTGATTTGAGCCGTCAACCAATAATACGTGCCCAAAAGGGATACCCACTTTAAACCGAAATTTTTACAATTTTGCCTCGACTAACAGTCGAAGCTCCAGCTCCGGTGCTCCGACAGCCGCTCCGGCCGGAGCTCCGGAGCGGGCAAATTTCTCAGCGCACATCACTAATAGTCATGTTATGAAATATATAACAGAATGCCTACTTAATTTTAATGTTTGTTTGGCAGTTTTTGCAGAAGTTTACACACGTTAATATATAATGCAAACTTTAACATGAGGTCTCGTGTCAGCTAGGCTCATGAGTTTTATCCGCGTTTGCTTACCCAACCGACGCTTCAAAAAGCATTTAAAAATAGAGATGTTCTGGGCTGAAAATTACCTTTAATTACCTTTAATTAGGAACCTTTAATCATTTTCTGAAAACTACTTACCTAATTTTCGATGTAATTTCAAACCATTACCTGTTTTGTGCTTTGTTTTCATTATTTAATTTAGACAAAGAGCAGTTTTCAAAAAATTATTTGAATTTTTCTCTTGCAAATAACTGAAAAATTGCTAAAGGTTTTTATCATTTCGCTAAATATCCCAAAAACAAATTTACTTCAATATAAATAAAACTTTTAAAGGTTGCGACAGTGAAATGTTTTGTATTTTTTAAAATCTTTTGCTTCTGGGGCATAGATGTGTTAGGGGGGACCCCCCACTGTAAAGTTGGAAGGGTATAGCTAACCAAACTTTACGGATGGAAACTGTGCGCGTATGGAAACGACGAACCTGGAGGAGATTTATGTTCCAGTCGACCTGGGCAGGATCTCGCCAAGAATAATTAGATCTAACGAACTACTATTAAAGCTTTCTAAGGGGACGAATAAATGCTTAACTATCAGTCACAGAAGAAACTTTGAATAAATTAAATACACACTCAGTGAATAATTAAACTACCTAAGTCTGGAAATAACTCACAATTCTACCTACCGAATATACAATTCTAGTAAATCCTAAACTAAAGACACCCTAACGGCTCAGTTGCTGAGACCGCATTTAATACAGACTAAATAAGCAAAGGGGAGTGACTCCCGAAATATTACAGAACAAATTTAGAAGAAAGGCATTCATAGCAAAAGCACAAAATGGAAAAGTTCAAACAGAAAACAGAAATTAGCAAGACAAGAATTTACCACATTTACAGGCATAAATTAGATTACACAATATAGCTTTACCCCCTAATACAATAAACGCACGTTTAAATAATGTCTCAAGAATATTTCCCTAAGCCGTCGCGGCTGACAACAATATAGCGTATGACATTCTAAAACTTTTCCTAAAATGAAATGCAATATTAATTATTAAACAAAACAAAACACGAATATAACCCACTTATTAATTTTGATTCGACTCTCAAGGTCGCCTTGGAGTCTAGACCCTATAAACTAAACACAAGAACTTACAACTACCCGGCACTGGAAATCCAATTTGTAAAAGGCGCACAGCTAATAATCAGACTGGGGAGCAGTTTTTAATCACACGACCGCACGCGCAAAGGAAAAAGATAAGACTGCGCGAAGAGAAAAACATAGACTGATTTTGATTCGACTCTCAAGGTCGCCTTGGAGTCTAGACCCTATAAACTAAACACAAGAACTTACAACTACCCGGCACTGGAAATCCAATTTGTAAAAGGCGCACAGCTAATAATAAGACTGGGGAGCAGTTTTTAAACACACGACCGCACGCGCAAAGGAAAAAGATAAGACTGCGCAAAGAGAAAAACATAGACTGAAAAAACTAGTTTAGACATGTGTTGGTGAAACGGGATTGGTTGATTTTTGAGACCCTCTTGTAGACCCGTCTATGCGCTTCCAGAAAACAAGACAAGCAGCGCCACCTAGCAACTAAGTGGGCTGAATAAAACACACACTATTTCAACATAGAAAATAACCAGTTTCAAACTTATTTCGACACAATTTTACACAAGTCACGTTTCTCACTAAAATTATCATTCTCACCACAATTTCACACTAAAATAAACTCATCACAAAAATACACTCGACTCACAAAGGGACAGACGCAACGTCTCCCTATTACATCTCCCCAGGGCTTACCGCCCGAGCTCCTGCGAGGGACAACATAACCGAAAAGAAGGAAGAAATTTACCTTTAAACCTTTAAAATTTAATTTAAACATAACAGACAACTGAATAATACTTTGTAAATGAACGAATTAAGGCCTAACTTTCAACCACAGAAGAGACTTTGAAATAGACTAAATACACGCTCAGTGAATAATTAAACTACGCAAATCTGATATTGGCTGATATATTTAATATTTTTTAATGGACTTAACAATGTTTATATCCGTTTTTAGCATGAGATTTTAACGAATTTACAACGGTTTTTCCTCGGTTTTTATTCGTATTTACAATATTTTTACTACGTTGTAAAATTGTGGTTAATCCGTTGTAAAATCGTTGTACATTAAATTGGACCAATTTACAATTGTTTTACGATTTTTACAACGAATTTATAACCTTTTTACAACGATTGTAACACATGGTACATTTGTTGTAAAATCATGGTAACTGTTTACAACGTTTTTACAATGCTTCAACATGCTTTTTACAATGCTTTTAACAACTTTACTGCATATCTACCACGTTGTAAATTCGTTCTAAAATCGTTGTAAAAGGGTTATAACCTGTTACCATGATTACCATGATTTTACAACAAATGTACCATGTGGTAAAATCGTTGTAAAAAGGTTGTAAATTCGTTGTAAAAACTGTAAAACCATTGTAAATTGGTGCAATTTAATTTACAACGATTTCACAACGGATTAACCACAATTTTACAACGTAGTAAAAATATTGTTAATACGTATAATAACCAAGCAAAAACCGTTGTAAATTCGTTAAAATCTCATGGTAAAAACGGATATAAACATTGTAAATCCATTAAAAATATTAAAATGTCATTAAAGTTCCATGGTAAAATCATGGTAAAGTCGTTGTACCTTGCGCAGCAATTTACAACCATTTTACCCATAAAAGTTCTTCCTGTGTAATTCTGGGGGCTTAGCCCCGATCCCTCATTCGGAAGTTAGTTGAGTTTGCTAATCCGCATTACGTTCTTGCTTACTTTGCTTATCTGGAGGCCTGTGCAGGATCCTCCGCTGCTCCAATGAGTCAGGTTGTCATAATCGTCCATTGGGATCTATCGGTAGCAATGTCCGCAAGTATTTGCTTCCAGTCTGTTATCTAGGATCTGTAGATATGGTGCAGCGCCAGAGGTGAAAGATCTTTCAGAATAGTCCGCTGCCACGTCCTTCGCACGCCACCTGGGGCCCGTTGCATAAAAGTGATTAGCTGATTAGTGATTAGTGATTAGTTGATTAGTGTAGTAGTTTTTAGAGGATAATCAAAGCCACGAATGAGCTGCGATAACAATTTATATGTCATTTGAAAGCGATTTGAGCGTTGTAAGAACTAAAAAGCTTAAATTAAATTATAACTTAAACTGGAGTGATGCCGGCGAAAAGAGTAAAGAAAATACGATTGAGTTCAAAGTTTCTCTTTGAATGAATGAGTTAGTGAGGATAAATTAAATACTTCATCAGTTCTGGATAAAGCGCTTCCAAAACTAAAATATGGTAACAAAAACTCCAAAAATCGTGCACTGCAGCAAAAGTTTTGCTCGGAAAACCGCTACACTAATCAACTAATCACTAATCACTAATCACTTTTATGCAACGGGCCCGAGAGCGCTTCCACTGATGGAGGGGAGCCTTCATTAGGGCCAAGATTACGGAGATTTGGGATGGGGGATGCTCCCCTCCCCATAGTTTCCCCGGGGGGGGGGGGGGGTACTCGTACTCCCCCCAAAAATTTTCGACCAACTTTCCCCCCCCCCCCCCCAGATTTTTGGACTATCCCTCCCCCCACTTTTGGTTACCCCCCCCCCCCCCGAATCCCCCCAGCACTTTTTGGGGCCAAAAAGTTGGATAAATTTTGCTAAAAAATGATTATTTTTTGAAACAGTTTTTCAAATTTTGGCTTAAAATTGGTTTAAAACGGTGTAAAACGCCTAAGACGATAAAACAAGCCTTGTTTCGACAAAAAACGTTAAAATACAGAAAATTTTGCGTTTTTAGGCCATTTTTTGAATTTTCTGAGGTCCGAATTTTGGGGCGGGGGGTTAGGGGGAGGTATTCCCCATCATATTTCGGGGCACAGGTGTGGCTGGGCAAAAAATCGGGGGGGGGGGGGGGTTCCGACGGAGGGTGGGGGGACCCCCCCTAAATTTTCGATTTTATGCCATTTTTGGCTACTTTTTGTCCAAAAATCTGGGGGGGGGGGGTACCAAAAATTAGAAAATCGGTGGGGGGGGGTCGCCAAAATTTGTCATTTTGGTGGGGGGGGGGGTCCCCCCTAACCATAGGTGTGTTTGGGGGGGGGGGGGGGGGGGGGCCCCCCCACCAATTTTACAAATTTTCGCGACCCCCCCCCCCCCCCGATTTTTCAGACTTTAGCTAGGCCCCCCCCGATTTGTGGCCAAAAATTGGCAAAAAATTCCAAAAAAAACGAAAATTTAGGGTTTTTTTGGGAAATTTGGCGGACCCCCCCACCCTCCGTCGGAAACCCCCCCCCCCCCCCAGATTTTTTGCCCAGCCACACCTATGCCCCTAACACATCTATGTTTCGGGGGTCGACCACCAAATTTCCGAAGTTTACGCCCCCCCGACCCAAATTTCGAGGGGAACTATGCCCCCCCAACCTTTTGTGGGGGGGAGGGATGGTCAAAAATCTGGGGGGGGGGTAAAGTTGGTCGAAAATTTTGGGGGGGGAGTACGAGTACCCCCCCCCCCCCCCCTGGGGAAACTATGGGGAGGGGAGCATCCCCCATCCCAAATCTCCGTAATCTTGGCCCTAATAGGGGCTCCCCTCCATCAGTGGAAGCGCTCTCGGGCCCGTTGCATAAAAGTGATTAGTGATTAGTGATTAGTTGATTAGTGTAGCGGTTTTCCGAGCAAAACTTTTGCTGCAGTGCACGATTTTTGGAGTTTTTGTTACCATATTTTAGTTTTGGAAGCGCTTTATCCAGAACTGATGAAGTATTTAATTTATCCTCACTAACTCATTCATTCAAAGAGAAACTTTGAACTCAATCGTATTTCTTTACTCTTTTCGCCGGCATCACTCCAGTTTAAGTTATAATTTAATTTAAGCTTTTTAGTTCTTACAACGCTCAAAATCGCTTTCAAATGACATATAAATTGTTATCGCAGCTCATTCGTGGCTTTGATTATCCTCTAAAAACTACTACACTAATCAACTAATCACTAATCACTAATCAGCTAATCACTTTTATGCAACGGGCCCCAGGTGGCGTGCGAAGGACGTGGCAGCGGAATCTATTCTGAAAGATCTTTCACCTCTGGCGCTGCACCAGAACAGCAGATCAGATAATCAGACTTCGAAAGCAAATACTTGCGGACATTGCTACCGATAGATCCCAATGGACGATTATGACAACCTGACTCATTGGAGCAGCGGAGGATCCTGCACAGGGCTCCAGGTGAGCAAAGTAAGCAAGAACGTAATGCGGATTAGCAAACTCAACTAACTTCCGAATGAGGGATCGGGCCTAAGCCCCCAGAATTGCATGGAGGAAGAACTTTTATGGGTAAAATGGTGTAAATTGCTGCAGCAAGGTACAACGACTTTACACATGATTTTACCATGGAACTTTAATGACATTTTAATATTTTTAATGGATTTACAATGTTTATATCCGTTTTTACACATGAGATTTTAACGAATTTACAACGGTTTTTGCTTGGACATTATTATATCGTATTAACAATATTTTTACTATCGTTGTAAAATTGTGGTTAATCCGTTGTGAAATCATTAAAGTGAATTAAATTGCACCAATTTACAATGGTTTTACAGTTTTTACAACGAATTTACAACCTTTTTACAACGATTTTACCACATGGTACATTTGTTGTAACACCATGGTAATCATGGTAACAAGTTATAACCCTTTTACAACGATTTTAGAACGAATTTACAACGTGTAGATATGCAGTAAAGTTGTTAAAAGCATTGTAAAAAGCATGTTGAAGCATTGTAAAAACGTTGAAAACAGTTACCATGATTTTACAACAAATGTACCATGTGATACAATCGATGTAAAAAGGTTATAAATTCGTTGAAAAAATCGTCAAACAATTGAAAATTTGTCCAATTTAATGTACAACGATTTTACAACGGATTAACCACAATTTTACAACGTAAGCAAAAATATTGTAAATACGAATAAAAACCGAGGAAAAACCGTTGTAAATTCGTTAAATCTCATAGTTACAAAAACGGATATAAACATTGTTAAGTCCATTAAAAAAATATTAAATATATCAGCCAATATCAGATTTGCGTAGTTTAATTATTCACTGAGCGATGTATTTAGTCTATTTCAAAGTCTCTTCTGTGGTTGAAGGAGTTAGGCCTTAATTCGTTCATTTACAAAGTATTATTCAGTTGTCTGTTATGTTTAAATTAAATTTTAAAGGTTGTAAGGTAATTTTCTTCCTTCTTTTCGGTTATGTTGTCCCTCGCAGGAGCTCGGGCGGTGTGCCCTGGGGAGATGGAATAGGGAGACAATTGCGTCTGTCCCTTTGTGAGTCTAGTGTATTTTCGGTGATGAGTTTATTTTAGTGTGAAATTGTGGTGAGAATGATAATTTTAGTGAGAAACGTGACTTGTGTAAAATTGTGTCGAAATAAGTTTGAAACTGGTTATTTTCTATGTTGAAATAGTGTGTGTTTTATTCAGCCCACTTAGTGGTTAGGTGGCGCTGCTTGTCTTGTTTTCTGGAAGCGCATAGACGGGTCTACAAGAGGGTCTCAAAAATCAACCAATCCCGTTTCACCAACACATGTCTAAACTAGTTTTTTTTTCAGTCTATGTTTTTCTCTTTGCGTGTCTTATCTTTTTTCCTTTGCGCGTGCGGTCGTGTGTTTAAAAACTGCTCCCCAGTCTTATTATTAGCTGTGCGCCTTTTACAAATTGGATTTCCAGTGCCGGGTAGTTGTAAGTTCTTGTGTTTAGTTTATAGGGTCTAGACTCTAAGGCGACCTTGAGAGTCGAATCAAAATCAGTCTATGTTTTTCTCTTCGCGCAGTCTTATCTTTTTCCTTTGCGCGTGCGGTCGTCTGTGATTAAAAACTGCTCCCCAGTCTGATTATTAGCTGTGCGCCTTTTACAAATTGGATTTCCAGTGCTGTGTAGTTGTAAGTTCTTGTGTTTAGTTTATAGGGTCTAGACTCCAAGGCGACCTTGAGAGTCGAATCAAAATTAATAAGTGGGTTATATTCGTGTTTTGTTTTGTTTAATAATTAATATTACATTTCATTTTAGAAAAGTTTTAGAATGTCATACGCTATATTGTTGTCAGCCGCGACGGCTTAGGGAAATATTCTTGAGACATTATTTTAAACGTGCGTTTATTGTATTAGGGGGTAAAAGCTATATTGTGTAATCTAATTTATGCCTGTAAATGTGGTAAATTCTTGTCTTGCTAATTTCTGTTTTCTGTTTGAACTTTTCCATTTGTGCTTTTGCTATGAATGCCTTTCTTCTAAATTTGTTCTGTAATATTTCGGGAGTCACTCCCCTTTGCTTATTTAGTCTGTATTAGTAGTGCGGTCTCAAGGAATACTGAGCCGTTAGGGTGTCTTTAGTTTAGGATTTACTAGAATTGTATATTCGGTAGGTAGAATTGTGAGTTATTTCCAGACTTAGGTAGTTTAATTATTCACTGAGTGTGTATTTAATTTATTCAAAGTTTCTTCTGTGACTGATAGTTAAGCATTTATTCGTCCCCTTAGAAAGCTTTAATAGTAGTTCGTTAGATCTAATTATTCTCGGCGAGATCCTGCCCAGGTCGACTGGAACATAAATCTCCTCCAGGTTCGTCGTTTCCATACGCGCACAGTTTCCATCCGTAAAGTTTGGTTAGCTAAAAATTACCCTTCCAACTTTACAGTGGGGGGTCCCCCAACACATCTATACCCCAGAAGCAAAAGATTTTAAAAAATACAAAACATTTCACTGTCGCAACCTTTAAAAGTTTTGTTTATATTGAAGTAAATTTGTTTTTGAGATATTTTGCGAAATGATAAAAACCTTTAGGCAATTTTTCAGTTATTTGCAAGAGAAAAAAATTCAAATAATTTTTTTTGAAAACTGCTCTTTGTCTAAATTCAATAATGAAAACAAAGCACAAAACAGGTAATGGTTTGAAATTACATCGAAAATTAGGTAAGTAGTTTTCAGAAAATGATTAAAGGTTCCTAATTAAAGGTAATTAAAGGTAATTTTCAG
>JASAND010004505.1:0-15430 GCA_030248195.1 Trissonchulus latispiculum
TCCCATAGTACCTAAAGCTACAGCTTGCCTCTATCGTTTAGTCCTTTATTTTTCAAACTGGTATTTCACGATTTTCACGTACATTACGTACGTCATTATATAATTTATTTAATTGTTGTATTTACATATTTTATACCGAATTGATCACATTCGTTTCATATCATAGTTCGTTTTATGATGTTTTTGGTTCGCAGCTATGAGCTAATTTAATCTTTACGTGTAGTGAACAAGCACTTTTATTTGTTGTCGCTTTGTCTGAACGGTGTCATTGCTAACTTTTCCAACCTGACACCAGCAGAACAGCTTGCTGATGAGAAGTCAGGAAATGGCTACGAAAATGACGTTTACACGTCCAAAATGACATTAGTTTGTCATTTTTGGTTTAAATTGTTTAACACAAGGAATCTAGACAGACAGTCGGCCCTTTGAGCGACAACGCATGAGCAGACTTCTCAAATTTCTAACCAGCAGAAATTTTTCAATGCTTGTAGAGTTAAATTTCAATTATATAAATTTCATTCCGCGTTGAGGTGTAATTAATGACGTGTTGGTAAATCCTTGATAATATCATGGTTGATCATGACATTTCTGCATGGTCAATGAATGAAATTTTAGGCAGACTTCTATATCAAATTTGGCATTTAGATTTTATTTCATACTTTAGACAAGATTACTGTGGCAAGCCGTTAATTGCCTTTTTGCTTCTTCACCATTCAAATTTAGGTGAATTTGGCTGGGGGTGGGTATTGAGGTCACATTGTTTCTGAGCCTTTTCATAGCTATACTATACTATAATGAGCTATATTTACTTGACTAGAAGTTTAACAATAATAATTTAACTTGTGATTTGATTTGATCATTTAACAATTTAACATTTATCTCGAGTAAAAGATTTTATGCGTAATTTTCTAAATTGTTTTTACTAAGGCTGAATGATAGACGATATTTGAAAAATAATTCAGGTCTTTATTTTTGAGAACTACAGAGCTTTAGCTGCTAAATAAGACTGCTTATGAAGTTTCCACTTAGCGTGGTATCCATGTTAGTTTACTTTCGTGAGGAAGGATTTCCCGGTTTTGCACTACAAGGTGTTGGTCTGTTGTCTATGTGCAGTTACGCGAAGCGAGCTGAATTTCTAGTCGCAAAGCTTTGATAGCATCGCAACTGCCCGCCCCGCCAGCTACACCCTAAAGCCCGGTTCATACTTGTCCCTATGTCTCTGTCTCTGAGTCTCTGTCTCTAAGTCTCTGTCCTTTTGTCTCTACACTGATAGAGACAAGACGTTCATACTTAAAAGGACAAAAAGACAGAGACTAGGTCATGTGACAACTAATTCGAATTCTATTGGCCACTGGGTTTAACCAAAAACGAGCAAAAAGTATTTCAATCGAAAAATATTATGTTACTATTGTTGTCCCATTAACAGCCGAAGTTCTATTATGTTGAAAATTGACTTTAAAATTAGTTATAAATGTAGTTACTTTTAAATATCCAACTTAACAGACATATCACGTGTTAGAATCTGCTGTTTTGATTGGCTGCCGCTTAAGGACAGGCAGAAAAGTTGAGCATTGTTCGACTTCGCTTAGAGACTCTTAAGGACAGCTTAGAGACAAAAGGACAAAAAGATAGAGACAGGTATGAACCGGCTATAACGGTGACACCTTCAGATGGCCAGTACCTTGAAGAGCTCGTATGGAAGCAGGATGTAATTGGGGCAATCCCAACCCTATCTTGAAACATTTACACGTCGGTTCTATATTATAGACATTTATTGTTTTTGTATACAAATTTGAAACTGTTCCAGTTAGTTCGACAATGATTTTGCTTTTTGCATATAGTGGAGCTCTCTACATTCTCATTCACATTCTTTGAAATCCTTATAAGGTGCTCTGAATGTGGATGAATTAAAAAGTGACGTACATAGACTACAGCCTCATCCCCGCTTCGAGTCAGCTTCTCCTTGTATACTTGTATACTCAAAAGGTTGGATCAGATTTTGCAATAAAAAGTAAAAAAACAAAGCTTATACTGAACGAGATTTTCTCAGCCATTTTTTCATAACACCGTGGCCTATTTTAGTGCCTAAAATGTTGGAAACGTCAAGTGCTAGATTTGAACATAATCCATCAGAATTAATGACCCAACAGTTTCTTTTGGCCACAGAATGTCCTCAGATTATAATGGCTTAGCATTTTAATTGCTTTTGCTCATAATGTTGTTATATATACTCAATATATGCCAAGTTTTTCAGTTCAATTGTATATGAACAGAAGAGAGTTCGTTCTCTAAAGTCTGGATCAAATTTTTTCTGGTTGTTGTTTCAATGTTTCGAATTAAAAATCATACTTTTCTTAAGCACATCAGCAACCCATATACCATTGGTTCAGGTGAAATGCTTACATTTAATTTATCCCGGTCTCGTTTGAGTTTTTCCTTATTTCGTCTAAGATTAAAGTACCTGGATATCATCGAATTTATGGCTGTGCCGGGGCTGACCCAGACAGTCTCATCACCTTCCGCCGGTGTGGTTCTGAGTTGGATAAGTTAGACCTTCCTAGTTAAAGTAGCTAATCAGCTTAGCTTTAATTGCAACTATAAGCCATATTTAAAAGTTGGCTGTCGATAGCTTTCTATGGTCAGCCTATCCGGTAGCCAGGTCACGTTGGAATTTACTGTTTATTTGGAACCCAGTTGCACTAATAAAATAAAGTAGTGTCACCATGGTTGAAAGATGAAAATTTAAAAATAAAAGTTTTTCTAATTATCTTCTTGTAGTCTTCTAATGTTCATGGTTGTTACAAAATGAAGTTGTACGAATAGATTAGTTTCGCATGTTGGTGTGCAAGTGTGAGAGATTGTGATTTTCCCTGACTCTTGCAGGAAGCCGGCAGTGGCTAGGCTGTGCGGCAATAACGAGCCCCCGGAACACCTGACCCGAAATTTCCTACTGACTAAGCATACAGTCCGTAATTACAACAGTAATTATTTCACTTTTATTTACATTGTATTTATATTGGGGTTAAGTGCGAAAAGTGGAAGCTTACAAAACTAATTAAAATGGCATAATATATTGAATTGGGAAATCCAACTGAATATAAACATAAATTCCTGTGTTTTATCATTTTCCTTTTAAAAATCTAATGAACACTTAACATTTAACTGAGCGAAAGAGGCATGAGGAATGGTTTATGGAAATTTGAGGAGATCTTTATTGGTGGCGATATTTCCGCTTCTTAATGGATTTAGTTTTGACCCATTCAAGCTTTGATGTAATGGCTTTTAAATGCGTGGGCTGCTACCCTCATAGTATAGTATTTTTGGCAACAAGTATCTTAGTTGTTAGCCTTTGCGTATGAGTATCGTACAGTCGTAGTAACAGTTCATAAATATTTCTATATACCAGAGATGAAACCGGGTCACTATTTGCTGACCCGGTGACCCGGTCGACCCCTGACCCGGTGACCCGGTGACCCGGTATTTTTGAAAATTCAAGTTTAAGCTTGGAAAAATTATAAATACTTATATTGGGGTGCGTTGACTGTTTTTTGATTCTTTTGGACATTTTTGGTGTCTAAAATAAGAAGTTGTGAAAGATTTTTGCTTTTACTTAAGGTAACATTGGAAAATAAATATTGTTAATAAACCGGAAAAAGTCAAAACTGATTTGCACGACTTCCCACTCAATGTGAAGTAAGCTACATGACTTTTTGAATCAAATAAATTGGAACAAACAAAATACTTTACCAAAGTCATCACATCATTTAATTTTAGCTATAGAGCTTAACGTAACACCTTTTATGTTTTATTACTATATACTTTAGTAAAATATTTTATTTAGTTGTATCGTTGAGGGTATCTCTCAGCGAAGATTCTTTGGAATTAGTCTTGCTTATGGCTAGGATTCAGATTAATATTCTATTAATAAAGTCAAACCAAAATCCATTAGTTCCTAAAGATAGTAAGCCATAACAATTAGAAAAAATGCAAAGCAAAACTAAGAATCTGTGAACCTTGTTTTGCTGAGATTTTTCTTCTTACGGAGATTTGAAAGTCTGACCCCCTGCCTCAAAAATGATAGCAGCGGTGAAAAATCACTTACAGTAGATGGAGCAACATGGAATATTTTAGATTTCAATATAAAGATTTCTGACTCCCTGGTTTATGTTCTAATTTTCATTTTCTAAGTTAAGATCCAACGCAATCGTAGTTTCAAACATATAGATCTAAGCTTGACAGGACATAACAAATATTATGAGGACACTACAACGATAAGCATTTTAAAAACTACACGCTTAAGTTAACAATATTATAAACATAAGAAGGTATTGCTAGTTTTTGAGTACTTGTTGAAGTTATCAGGTGGTGAAAACTGGTAAAATTTCTGAAAAATATGCTTTAACAGCAAAACATTTCCTCCAATCAAAAATACCGGGTCAAGACCGGGTCAGAGCTCCTGACCCGGTGACCCGGTGACCCGGTCCATATAGTGACCCGAACTGACCCGGTGACCCGGTGACCCGGTGACCCGGTTTCATCTCTGCTATATACCCTGATTTTTGCAGTTGTATACATTTGCTATGCGATTGGTTAAAAATTAAAACGATCTAGTTTTGGCTGAATTTTTTGTACTTCTTAATTTCGTTCATTAGAATTTGTAAATTCATTACGTCAATTATGATTATTTCTAGTATGCCAACTTATAGGAATGGCATAAAAGTTTACATCGGTTTCAAGTTTTCGGAATGTTTGACAACTTGTTGTTTCAACAATTATAAGCGGAAAGATTGGTCAGCCGAGTCAGCCGATTTTTAGGCTCCTTTCTCAGACTGATTAGTCAAGATTTTGTCAGAAACTTTTGCCTTTGCTTTCATTAAATCTTCTTGAGAAATTACTAATTTCTTTGTGACTAAAGCAGCACATATACGTCGTGTTTTTTCCGAAATGTCAGCTCTGTGAACAACAAGCAAATCATAAAGTGGCTTGTGCTCACTCTTATAGTTTTGGGTTATAACTTTTGTTGTAGCTGACTTTTTGCTGAAGCATACCATACGTAAAGAAAGCCAAAGCGCCTCTGATTTAAGCTTTTTTATTAAATTGAGTTTTTATTCTGCAGTCTTCATAATGTCTATTCAAAGTAACTCATTAGCACATAAATTAGCTACTGTCTTGTCTACTAGAAATAATAAAGGTTAGCTGCTGCATTAATTCAGAAAGCTGACACACAAATTTATGTGCTCTGATTTTCATCCTGCAAGCCCATTGCATGGGTTTTGTTGTTGTTGTCAACTGCTCTGTTATTACTTTTTAATTACATATTAAGGATTTTAGGATTCTAAACCAATTCTAAGGGTCGGTGAATCTCAATTTTACCGTATGAATTTAACTACATATATCTCCCCCACGTAATAGCTTTTCGGGTCTTCTAATGTCACGCCTTCCTACTTATGAATTATGCTTAAAATGCATTACTATTTGTAACTAATTTGTTTTAGCACATCGCTAATGCTTAGCTTGGTGGCAGGGATAAAGGTGGAATCAAGAGTGCATTATTGCACTATATATGAGAAGAAAAGTAAACCAGGCCACTAAACGGCTTCTCTTCAGTGCATTGCGAAAGGCTGCTCTGCTCACCATACGCGAATGTTCCCCCATTTGGGGGGTGAGTAGACAGAATGGACTCCCAGTTTGGGAATGGGGTCACCAAGTCTGGCTAAGATTGGCTGAATCTGATTGGCGGTTTACGACCGCCCTCCAAATGAGCACCCCTTTTGATTACCTCTCCTCTCAACAAACGGGTTTGGAAATGAACAAAAACTACCGTACTACTTACTCTGCTCTACCTCCCCACAACTAAATTGGGAGGGGTCTCTGCAATTTGATTGGCTGTTGGCTATCTCCCCTTCTCCAAACGGGGACCTCTTTTCGGCTACCCTCCCCCGCACAAAACTTAGATGGAGTATGGTTTATCGAACAGAACGACCCCCACCAAACGGGGAGCATTCGCGTATTCTGGTCGGAGCTCCGTTATGCAATGAAAAGAAGAGAAGAATTTCTTAGCTTGCCTACTCTTCTTCTTTGTAGTGCAATTAATGTACTCTTGATGGGATCGTTTTTCTATGTCCAGCATGTGTTGTCACCATCATTTTAGCTTCTGGTCGTCAATTTAAATTAAGTTATATAACTTGGTTGAATCAATATAGAAAACAGCGAAGTTTGTCGAGTTTCTTAAACTTATTTTATATTTAAATTTCTAGTAGTCATTACATTCCA
This sequence comes from Trissonchulus latispiculum, assembly GCA_030248195.1. Lineage (NCBI taxonomy): Eukaryota > Metazoa > Nematoda > Enoplea > Enoplida > Ironidae > Trissonchulus > Trissonchulus latispiculum. Next base: position 6,274 of record JASAND010004505.1, read on the forward strand.
CAACTTTGCACAATGCTAACAGGGAATTCCAATAACGTTATGCGTCAGAATAGGTGGAACCGGGACATTTTCTTTAGTTCAGACTTCGGGCCACTTCCGGTTATCCCGATTCCTGACTCCGTTATCGATGTTTAATCAACTTGTGGTCGGAAGAAAGTCAGACTAAGTAAACAGCAGTTAGGATCACCCATTATTCATATGTATATATATTCGGATCGGATATCCGTCTATATTTCCATGAACTAATATTGTACATAGGTTAGACGTTATACACTCTGTTAAAACTTCAGTATGTTTTTGTTTTTTAAAATTCTATTCTTGTCAGTTGTGTCCATTTTTATTTAATCTCCAGTGTTCTGAATTTCTAAACTTGACTAATCTATCCCAAGATTTGATATGGGAATATATATTGGATTACGTTCATCGCTATCTAGCTAGAGTGGTCGCGTGCCAAAGTTGGAGAAGTTAAATTTGGCAAAAACCTGGTTGCGCATACAATTATGCTAATACTTCCACGCGATTTCATAAAAACTAACAAAGATATTTTTTCTAAATATGAAATTAGTTTCATTGTATTCATTAAAAAGAGAAGATATTAATTTTGATATAAAAATGGCTTCTTAACTTCAAGTAAAGAATGAGTAATAATAGTTCATAGGGTCGTTTCACAAAAAACTTAAACTACTTAATTTAAACGACTTAACTTAAACTACTTACACTTCTTAAAAAATTCGTTTCATAAATAAATGGCTTAAACTACTTAAAATACTTAAACGGCTTAGTGGCTTAAACGACTTAACTTAAGGGGGGGGGGGGGGGGGTCCATTTTTGGCCGATTTTTCGACCATCTCCGATTTTGCTCATTTTCACATATTTTGTTGTCCGATTGGTATATTTTAACGAGTTTTTGAAATGAAGGTCGGATCTCTTACGGTTAGCGAGTAATTTCACCTCAAAGTTGATGTCAGTATGTGTTAAACATAGGAAACGGAAAAAGTGGTGATTTTTCCGTGCGCCAGAGAAATCTTGCCAACTACAAAATGGAGCACTTCAACGTCCATCCTATGTCATATATACGACCTCGAAGGGTGATTTGTAGGAAGCAGAATTTTAATTTAGGCCTTCAAAAATTTTTAAATAATTTTTTAAGTTTGCGAACAGCCAAATTTGACTGTTTTGCAATGTTAAAATTGGGGGTCAGCAAGTTTGATGAAATATTCTGAAAGCTGTAAGCCCTAATTAAAAATTCTACTTCCTACAAATCACAGCTTATGACACGACATTTCGAACGATACCCATTGATCCTGGTTACCTCTGTCCGATTTCGAGATTTCTCTGGCGCAGAAATCTCAATTTTTAGCACAATGTAGGAAATTCCCGTTTTTTGGCAAATAACCTAGAGCTATGGCAACACAGACCTATAAAATGTTAGACTATCTATTTGCGCACGATTATTGATGACTTTAGGTCAAGTTTGGACACAAATGGTGCAGGTTAGTGCACCCAGTTGGTCGCTGGGGTCAAATATGGAGGTCTGACAACCATAATCTCAAAAATAGCGATTTTTCAAATTTTTTGAAATACGTTAAATTTATATCAGTCGAAAGCTCTCATTGTCGGGAACATTTTTTCTTCTTGGACCATTGCCCGCAAATGCACCAAATTCAAGTTATCGGCCGTTAAATGATTTTCGTGGTCAAGGCTTTCCAGCGTCGGTGCTGCTTCATAAAATCACTAAATAAAGTCATAAAGAAACGTTTCCCATTAAAAGCTACCCTAAGTTCTTTGTTTGCATCAGATATCAAACATACAACCGAATATAGCTCCATTCTCAAGGAAGTTCAGGTGTAAAGTGCCTTTATTTGCTGCGGCACCGCCGTTTTCACCTGTTTTCAAATTGCATGCAATTAATAGCCGGTTACTCGTTAAGTACTGAACGAAACTACTCGAAATTGAAACTCGATATGCAGAACATATGTGACAAAATTTAGTGTGAAAATGAGCAAAATTCGTGACCAGAAAATTTTTCATGGTGGACCCCCCCCCCTTAAACGACTTAATTTAAGTAGTTTAAGTAGTTTAAGTCATTTATTTATGAAACGAATTTTTAAGAAGTTTAAGTTAAGTAGTTTAAGTTAAGTCGTTTAAGCCAACTTTTAATGAAACGAATGTTACAATAACATCTAAATGGCAGTTTAAAGGTGCTTTTCTGGTATTTGCAGCAAACTTCGAAAGACTGTAAATTACCCAATTCTTGGAGTTCAACGATAATTTTGATATCACTTTAAAGCTTGGAATGTGCTTGTTATAACTACGCAGAGTACAGCTGTCTTAGTTCAACAGTTCTAGTTGGACATGCGTTGCATGAAAACAATTTTGAACATGGATTTCTCTAAGTGTAGGAAAGCTAAAGAAAATCGACCAGTTCCCAACTTCCCAAGGATTATCTTTTATGAAATTGTTTAACGAGCAAACAAACTCAATATTTTGAGAAAACTGTTAATTTTGTCAAATTTTCGTCACAGTTTTAAGTTCTGGTGAATTAAAGCTATATAATTTCTCAAAAACCCAATTTAACATACTTAACATACACACAAATACATTTTAAAAGCACACATTCAACTCGTATATATCGACGCCCGTAAACACGAAATTTTCAGACCAAATCAAATTTTACTTTGTTCAACTTTCAGTGCTAGGCGCTTCAATACAAACTTGTCTGTCTCCAGACGGCCACAGAATAAGCTAGCGTTTTAATTAGTGCCACTGCGCCAACTCTTTGCCACCCTCACAGGCCAATTTCTAATTGTGTTATCCGAGATTTGCAAGGAGTTGACAGTCCTTTGGGGGGGACCCCTACTTGGTTGATGGAGCCAACGGGTGCACACGATGCGGTGAGAGTAGCGTGGGCACTTCTGCCCCGGCAGTAGATGACGCCTCGGATGATTGCATGCAGCAATGATTCAGTTCCAGCACTGGGTCCCAACCCGGTGAGATAGAAATTTGGGTCTGGCACTACCCCAACAAACAAAAGCGACTGGGGTGTGGCAGTACGCAAAAAAACTCGTATATGAGCTTTTCGGGAGAAAGAATTTTGAGCGCATCCCTTATGCTTTCGACAATGATGTGGCAACTTTCACTAAATTTCAACAGCAAAATTACATACTTTAAAAGATACGGACCAGCATTTAAATTGCTGTTTCCTTTGTGCAGCGTATTTAACTTAATTAGGTTGATGCCACTAATAAAATTACCAATACATTACCAAAATAAGTTTTAGGCTTTTGTATTATGGCATCAAAAGCCCTAGACCTTCGGAAATCAAATTAGGGTTATTTCCGCTAAAGCGAGAAGCTTGTCAAAGTTTAGAAAACTGTAGGCAAAATCCAGGTTGCGCATATATACATTTTGCTAATTTCTCCATTACAAAACGCTACTTCTGCTTCATAATAACTTAAAAAGGGTCCCCTAGCTATTGGACAGGGGTATCGAATGATGCAAAAAATGTCTCGGCCTAATATTACTTTCGCCGGTAAAAATTCTCAGAAATTTCACTTCTTCTAAAAATAGTTTTTTAATTATAGACAACCGATATACATTTCATCAAAAGGAATAACACCTAAAGGAATCACCACGATAAGCAACCATATGTAATTGTTGCTTATAAAAGTTATGAAAATATTTAGTACATGCTAAAGTTGTTCTGTGCTAGAGCCAGAGCAAGCGCTATAGTGTTGCCATTAACCCAAAACCTACTTATGCAAGTCAGCTTGTTAATTGTGTAAAAACAATTGGCACTCAATTGGGACAACATGTTTGAGCAAATCAAGCTTTGCTTTATTCATTTAGAAGGCTTCTTTTTCATTTCGAAGCTGATACAAGCCAAAATTTGACAAAAAAATTTACTGTTTGAAGTATTAACTGATATTCAAAAATAGTTACGCTTACAACGATATTGTAGAATTAAAGTACTCGTTGAGAGCTTTCGAACGAGGTATAAACGGCTTTACAACTCCTAAAATTGCGTAAGTTATGAAGCTTTTAAAATGTTCACTTAATGGACACTTTTTCGTTTAAGGTGGTGATTCCTTTTGGGCACAAATTGTTGGTTGGCGGCGCAAATCAGGATAAAATTTGGCGAAACTTTCCGAAATACATTCTTTTAGCGTTCTAACACCCTCCGCGCAATCCCGGTTCAAAAATTCGAGATTTCCCATCAGGGCGGTTTTTCCCAATTTCTAAGAGTTTGGCGGCAGCTATACAGTTGTGACTATATTCATTCGAAAGATCTCATTGAGCTTCACATTTTTGCTTTTTAAAGCAACTTTCTAGCTTTTCTCTACCGTGAGATATAGCCGATTTTCTTGTTTTGGCGTCGAAAACTTGTCATTTTTGCAAAAATCAAATAATCCATCATTTCTTGAACTACACAAGCCCGTAAATCAAACTAAGGGCGTCGATCTGAAGGTCTCACAGGGGCAAATTATCCGATGGATGATCGTCTTCCAACAGCTATCCCGCAGGTTGCTATCACGAAAAATGTAGTTTTTGCAAAAACACGACCAGTTTTTTTCCAAAGATTGTGGAGCATTCACCATGCAAGTTGGAGGGGCGCTACTTAACAAATGAGTTCTGCACAAATATACCCAGGGACGTTTTTTTAGTTGCCCCGATTACTGCTTTCTAGCTAAAGTAATCGCTTGACAAATTTAGAAAAAGTAGGCAAAATACAGGTTACGCACACATTTCAGCTTATTTCTCTATAACGAAGAGCGATTTCACAATAAATAAAAAATCGTCCCCAGCTATTTGATGGAGGTATCGATTGATATAACCGATGTCTCGCGAAAAAATTTACTTGAATCTGCAAAAAATCTGGAAAATTATACTTCTTCTAAAATGTGTCAAAAATATTTTTAAAAAGCAGCATTAGTTTCATGGTATGCATTAAAATGAGAAAATGTCAAGCTACATTTTGATATAAAAATGGCTTCTTAACTCCAAGTAATGAACGAGTAATAACGGTGCAAACTTTTGTGACCAAAGGGAATCACCACCTTAAGTCGTTTAAGCCCCGTAAATCTACGGAGCTTAAAAATGACGGATTTTGAACTGCAGTTAAGTGGTCTACTTAAACTACTTAAACTAAGTAGTTTTTATGAAAGCAGTTCTACTTAAACGGCTTAAAGTTTAAGTCGCTGAAAGTTTAAGTAGACCTGTATTTGTGAAACGCCAATTTACTTAAAGTTTAAGTAGCTGGTTTTTTGTGAAAGGGGGTCTACTTAAACGACTTAAGTTAAGTCGTTTAAGTCGTTTAAGTAGAAATTGGTTTCACAAAAACCACTTCGTTTAAGTTAAGCCGTTTAAGTACTTTTTGTGAATCGACCCATAGTTGATATCTCCAAAAGGAATTACCACCTTAAATACATTAGGCAAATTTGATAAAAATTCAAACCAACAGAGGCCTTTTTGTTTGTTTTTATTCTGAAAGGCGCCCTCTTTAAAATAGCCAATTTCTAAGATGCGATAAGCCTGGCCTGTGTTGCAAAAGATTCATCCACCATTCCTAACCTTTCTCCTAAGTCAGTAGCTGCGCCAGCTAAATTTAGGGAAATCTTTTGAAACGGGTTTAGGAAGTCTCCTAACTTCCTCCCAGACAGCTAACCAGACATCAGAGATGAAACCGGGTCACTATTTACTGACCCGGTGACCCGGTGACCCGGTCAACCCCTGACCCGGTGACCCGGTGACCCGGTATTTTTGAAAATTCTGGTTAAGCTTGCAAAAAATTAAAAATACTTTGTTGGGGTGCGGTGATTTTTTTTTACCATTTTGGACATTTTTGGAGACTAAGATATCACGTTGGGCAAAAGTTTTGCTTTCCTTAAAGTAGTAGCATTGGAAAGTGAATATTGTATTAAGTAAGCCGGAAAAATCAAAACGATTTGCACGATTTTGCACTCAATAATGTGAAGTAAAGTACATAACTTTTTGAATCAAACAAATTGGAACAAAATACTTTGCCAAAGTTATAACACCATCTAGTTCTAATCATACAGTTTAACATTTATATATATTTTAGTAAAATATTTCATTTAGTTGTATGATTGAAGTTTCAGTCAGCGGAAATTCTTTATGAATATTTTTTCGTATGGCTAGGATTCAGAGAATATGAAATAAAATCAATCACAATTGGTTCCTGACGATATGTAGTAAGCATAACAATTCCAAAAAATGCAAAGTAAAACTCAGAATCTGTAAACCTTGTTTTGCTGAGATTTTCCTTCTTACCGAGATTTGAAACCCACAGTCTGACCCACTCCCTCCAAAAATAATCGCAGCAGCGATAAATTCCTTACAGTAGATGAAGCAATGGAGAATTTTACATTTTAACATAAAGATTTCAGACTCTCAGGGCCCATGTAAGAGTTTTCATTTTCTAGTTAAGATTCAACGCAATTGTAGTTTCAAACCTAGATCTAACTTGACAGGACATTACAAATATTATGAGGACACTACTACAGCGACAAGCATAAAAAAACTACACGATTAAGTTAAGAATCTTTCTATTGCTAGTTTTTAAGTAATTGTTGAAGTTTTCAGTTGGCAAAAATTGGTAAAACTTTGAATTTTCTAGAAGTTGACGCTTTCGAGTACACCGCGCAATTGATGATATCGATCACTTTCTGGTATCTTCTTGGTTGTTTCGCAATCAATTTGGTGATAATTGCATTTAACAAACAATTCATTATATCTAGCTACGCACAGCATTGCTACATGATTGCTTAGCATCCTACTATTCAGTTGCAGCCGTTCTAACAGTGGTGACAATCCATCGAACGAACTTAATCCACACTTTCATGGCATTGTGATCCGTTTTGGAAGGCTGATTTTCGCTTTCTGACTTTTGTAGTATAAGTTTGGCCACTCCTTGAATGATGGCCACTTCAATCACGCTCCAATAAACTGCAGTCCCTGAGGAACTTCCAGATAAGTATGACCGATGACGTTCACCTAAAACAGAATCCTAAATTGAAAGTTAAAGCCAGTGAAGTGATTTAGCTTCAGATAGAGAGCCTTCGGTATCAAATATTTTAAATTTAAAATTTTTAAATATAAGAACTTTTATGCTTCTCTACCACCCGTCTAAGGTTTCATTCCTAATGTTTTTCGATATCACTATTCCGAAAATCGCTTTCAGATAAAATTTCTAGTTTCAACCTTCTGCATCTAATTGCCTATTTCTTTAAAGAGTAAGGGTTAAGATTAAATTAAATTCTATTTTCAATGCACCTAGGACTAAATTTCAATCTAATCCTGGTTATTTAATCCTACTTGGGATTAGAAGTCCACGATTTAACTTTATAATCATACATGTTTAATTGTTCTTTTTCAAGATTAATTTTAGTCCGTTTAAATCAGCGTTAAAGAAACAGCTATTAAAATTTTAATCCAGCTGATTTTTATTCCGTTTAACCCGACCTTTTTAGTCTTGAAGCAAATAGTGCTTTGTGAACCAAGAGGAACACTATCCTATTATTACAGTGCATAGCTAAATTAGGATATGCATAAAGCTGTAATTGCATAGCTAATATATGTACCTATTTGAATTGCTGCATTCTTTCCAACTCCATTGATATCTTCGATATTCCGTATTAAAGTATCCAGAGCTTGAATCGGTTTTACTGACATGTTTCGAAAATGAGAGTTCGTAGATATGACAAATCCGATTTCTGACTTATCGAAATTACTCGTCTCCATATCTCTCAAACCCGGAAACAGAGACATCATAGAACTTTCCTGCTTAAAGGCTTCGCGATACATAAACTGGGCAAATTTTACCATGTCATCCAGACTGCAGCACCAGGTTTGAGTTAAGATTTTCTTTTCGGACTCCGTTAAGTTCAAATCAGGATACAATTCCTTCGCTTCGATTTCTTTGCTGTATTTGGCTGCAGCAGGAATTTTAAATGCTTTAAATGGGCAGTACATAGGGGCTCTGTGAACTGGAAGCCGAAGCCAAGTAGACTCAATTCAAATATAAACAGCTGAAAAATAATGTGTATATATTAAACATATTCTGAGCGTTATAAAACAAAAAATAATAAACATAAACGTAATACAAATAAGCTCGAAGCTCTTGATGCTCAAACGCCTTATAAGACTATTCTGCATCGACCTCATCGCCCATAAGAGAGAAGGTGCCCTCTGGAATGTCGAGCTATGAAATGATTTGTTTTTGTCGCTGTACGGGCTCTTCAAGTAGCTGATCGTTCAGAGGGGCAACTCTTTGAATGGAGCTGACCCAAGATCCAGGTACAATAAGAGCGCTCTGACAGTATCCTTACCTTAGTCTAACGCGTGCATTATGCAATTACTTATTGCCAGACCTAGTTCCTAAGCGTAGTAGATCTAGCGATAGTGTTGTTTCAGTAGCCGATTTTAGTTTCAGTTTCGGTTTCAGTTTCAGTCGGTGGTTCGAAATAATTTCAGTTTCAGTTTCAGTTTCAGTCGGCAGACCAAAATAGTTTCAGTTGTAGGGAATAAAACCCTGGTGCTAGATTCACAAGCTGACAGACCGTAATTTGCAAGTTCTCGTCAAAGGTGTGCGATGTCCAGAATATCAATAAAATAGTGTGGTGGTTATTTGATCAAATAGGCTCTCGCAAACTCGCTCATAAATATCAAATTCCTATACTAACAGAGATTATTTATTTTCATACCAAAATAAACGGAATACAAAACCAAAAATGTCTGGGTCAAACTACAAAATATTTGGACAAAGTCCACAGTTGCAAAATGGCAGAGGCGATACACTGCACACGACCTACCCACACTACGGCTAACACCCCAACTGAACTTGATCCGCCATCTTGAACTGGATCATCATTATGAGTCACGTTTGAGCCATGAAATTAGCTAACGATAATTTTACATTGATTGTTCATGAAACATTTCAATTTGGATTGAAACTTATCTACCGTATACTTAGGCTTAGCTCACGCGTACTTCCTATATTCTACAAAATACCCCCTCTTGTCGCCGCCCGCCCCGGCGCGGCGTGTCCACCGAATTAGTAGGACATGGTTAATAGAACATTAATGATAAAATTTTTGAGTGCACTCTCCAGATTAAAGTTAGTAGATAAAACAATGTG